>CATIWR010256068.1:0-16190 GCA_949677035.1 Omphalea diandra | reverse complement strand
TGTAGGCTTGAAGTGAGAAGCTTAAATAACTATGGTTCTGTATCTTTGATACTTTAGGCTGTGGAGAGAGCTGCTGGTATGGATGGCCAGAAGATAACCTATAGCCTCATCAAGCATCGGTTGGGAGATCTCTTCTACCGTCTAGTGTGAGTAAAATGATGTTTTGCCATCGTGAATATTCTTGAATTAAAACTGGGAAGAAAATAGCAAATCTGTTCAACAATTGGAGAGAATTTTGTATGATGAAGTTGTCTGTCTTATCATTATGGCAGGTCTCAGAAATTTGAGGATCCAGCAGAGGGAGAGGCAGCTCTCGTGGCAAAATTCAGGAAGTTGCATGAAGACTTAACTGTTGGTTTTCGTGCCCTGGAGGATGAGACCCGATGAGCTAAGAGTTCAAATTTTGGTTTTTCACGTCCTAGCGGCAGTGTGACACCATTACTTCGGTTTGTCTATTTGTTTCAGTATATGGAGATGCAGTGCTGGTAGATCCATGTTGTGAACTTCGTTTGGTCATAATTTTAGTTGGGTTGTACTCAGTTTCAGTTTATATTGGTCTGCAGGAGACCAAAACTGTTCCATATGTATTTATCCAATAAGTTGTGTATTCGGTTGGTGCTTTTATGTATGATTTAATTTATTATTTATTTTTCTCCCTCTGAATTGGATGTTGATGCCTTTTGGAATTTCTTTCGTTGAAAGCAAATTGCTTTTGTAATTTAATGTATTAGCTCATGTAATCGAGTAATGTGGTGATATGCATTTTCCATTCTCTTGTTTGAAAATTAACAAGAACAATTGGTAACTCAGTTGAGCCAAAGTTTAAATTGGCTGGTTAGCCAATCTGTTTTTATTATGTATTGATTCATGTGATCGATGCATCAAAAGCAAAAAATTATTCAACAAAGTGCAATTGATAGTCTAACTAGGGTATGGCCTGCAACATAATATTTCATACGGTTGGTTGTTCTATATAAACATACAAGAACGTGTGAATCACATTGGCAAACTCCAAATTGTCTTCCATGAGAACTGCAGGGGTGTTGGGTTATCAAATTTTAATATTTTTGTTTAGAATATTTTTTTTCTTGAAAAAGACAAATTTTTAGGAAAGTAATTTGAAGATGATAAAATTTGTGTTTAGTTAGATATAAAATTTTCTAGAAAATTTAAAAATAATATGTTTGGTTTGTGTATAGAAAAATTAATTTAGATTACTGTCATGTATTTATCATGTATTTAATGCAATTACATATTTATTTAATTAATTTAGATGGTAATGAAATTTATTATAGTGATCAATTCAATATGAAATATAAATACTACTCAAAAATATTAAATAATTATAAATTTATTTTAGTGGTTATTTAATATGAATATAAATACTTTGAGAAGTTGCAAAATTCGGACTCTTATGAACATCTAGATGAGATTATTGAGCTTGAAAGGGATCTAATTCGGTTCAAAAATGAGGAAGAAAAATATTGGAGGGATAGATCTCATGCTAATTGGTTAAAGTTTGGGGATAGGAACACTATATGGTTTCGTTTTGAGACTAACCAGCGTCGTCGGATGAACCAAATTTCTTCTCTTCAGAATATTAATGGTGATATTTTGGTTCATCAAGATGGATTATTTGGTGCGGTAACAAATTATTTCTCGGACATTTTTTCCGCGTCTGTTCCTACCAATGAGGATTTGCAAGCTGTTTTGTCTGTGGTTAGGCAGAAGATTTCTCCTGATGTGGCTCTTTCTATTGAGGAACCTTTTGCTGCAGAGGATGTTAAAATTGCTATTTTCCAAATGACTCGAGATAAATCTCTAGGCATTAGATGGATTTTCAGTACTCTTCTTCCAACATTTCTGGGGAGTGGTTGGGGATGATATTTGTGCTGCTTGTCTATCTTTCTTGAATGGGAATGGTGATGTTAGTAGTTGGAATGATACGTTAATTACCTTATTGCCTAAGATTCAATCTCCAACTTTGGTATCTCATTATTGACCAATTAGTCTTTGTAACGTAATTGCAAAGATGATTAGGAAGGTTCTTTCTAATAGGATGAAGTCTTTCTTAAATGTTGTTATCAGTCACCACCAAAGTGCCTTTGTTCCTGATAGGCTGATTTCAAATAATTCAATCTTGGGAGTTGAATGTGTTTATTTGTTAAAGAATGGGAAGAAGGGTAGGTTAGGTTTTGTGGCCTTAAAGCTAGATATGAGCAAGGCGTATGATAGGGTAGAGTGGGTGTTCCTTCAGAGAATGATGAGAGCTCTGGATTTTTGTGATAGGTGGATTAATTTAATTATGAGATATGTGTGTTCTATTTCTTATTCTTTTGTTATTAATGGAGAGGCGGGTAGCCGTGTGATTCCTTCAAGGTGACCCTTTGTTTCCATATCTCTTTCTCATCTGTGCCGAAGGGCTTACAATTCTTATTGAGCATTCAGTTTCTTTGGGGATGTTATGGTATTGCAATTGTTGAAGATGCTCCAAAGGTATCCCACGTACTTTTTGCTGATGAAAGTTTAATTTTTGCTCAAGCTACGGTTTCGGAATGTTATCATTTGAAAGCACTTCTTAAGCTATATGAGAAAGCCTCTGGTCAGTTGATCAATTTTCAAAAATCTGCCTTCTTTTAGTGCCAACATTGATATCTTAATTACTCCTCAAATTAAGGCAATTTTTAATATTGAAGAAGTGGTTTGTCAGGAAGCTTATTTGGGGGTTCCTTCCATTGCGGGTAGAAATAAAATGTGCAAATTTCTTTAGGATAGGGTGACCAAAAGAATGTCTAGTTGGGTTAGTAAATTTTTTTTTTCTATTGGCGGTAAAGAGATTCTTATTAAGTGCATTCTCCAATCCATTCCTTCATATCTAATGGTTGTCTTTAGGATACCTTCGAGTACTTGTGATGAGATTGACAAGCTTTGTAGTGCTTTCTGGTGGGGGATTGTGAAGGGCAAGGAAAATTGCATTGGAAGGGACGGGACTTTCTTTGCCAATCGAAGGGGGAAGGGGGTTTGGGTTTTCGAAAGCTAATTGATTTAATCAGGCTATGCTTGTAAAGCAATTTTGGCGAATCCTTCAAAATCCCACTTCTCTACGGGCTCGGGTTTTGTATGCACGATATATAAAGGAGGAGGATTTCGTAGATGTTCATGATTGGCCGGGTTGTTCTAACATGTGGCGAAGTTTAATTTAGGGTTTGAAGTTATTGAAGATGGGCTTAGGGTGGTCTATAGGAGATGTATCTGAGGTTAAAATCTTTCATGATTGTTGGATTCCTTCTTTGCCTTCAGGGGTCATTTCTAATGAAAGGAAGGTTTTGCCTCACTTGGGCTGGAATGAACACTTGATTAGAGCAGCGTTTACACATGAGATTGCTTCGACAATTCTTGTTATTCCTAGACCTGAGTTGCAATGTTCGGGTAATATGTATTCGAGGTTTAATAATGGAGGTCTCTTTAGTGTTAAAAGTGAAGACCCCCTTGCTCGGTCCTGCCGTGATATTAGAGGAGGCATTTCTATTCCTCGAGCATTTTGGAGGTATTTATGGGCTATGAATATCCCTGCTAAAGTTAAAATATTTGTTTGGAAGTTGCTTCTAAATATTATTCCAACTAAATTTAATTTACAGGCCCATCATGTCCTTGTTGAAAGTGTACAATGCCAGGTTTATGGCATGGAGGAGAAGACTTCATGGCATGCTCTCTGGACCTGTGTCGATATTCAAAAATTTTGGGATGAGACTGAATTTGCTTGTTATGTTGCTTGTTCATCTTGTTCAAGTTTCATTGAACTAATTTCAGAAATTCATCATAGGTCTGGCTCAGATCGAGTTCCTTTGTTTCTGGTTCTATTATGGTGTAATTATACAACCCGTAATAATGTGCTTCATGGTGGTAGGATGTGTTATACCAAAGCTCAAGTTAATTGGGGTATTAATTACTTGAATCAGTTCACTTGTGCTAGTTTGCACGACTGCTCTTCTTCTAGCATTTCGGGTCCCTCTCCTTTGAAGTTATCTGGTATTCGTTGTCACAAGGTTTTCATGGATGATTCCTTTAGTTCGGCTACAATGAGGGGTGGTGTTGGTGTTGTTTTTGATGAATCGAATGTCTTCATAGGATCCATCTTGCTGTTTCTTCCCCATGTGGTGTATGCTGAGCAGGCTGAAGCTATGGCAATACAGGAAGGTCTGAAATTTGCATCAGCTTTGGGAGTTCAAACTTGTGTTGTCTTCTCTTCTTCGACAATCCTCAAGGTCTTTGTCTCCCTTTGGTATCTTACTTAATAATTGTGTAAATATCGTGTCCAATCTCTTTTCTTCAGTTGAATTCATGTTCATTGGTAGGAATCTTAATTCTGCTACTCATGAAACTTCTTCTCAGGCTCTTCGATGTTAAGAGTCTTCTTTCCACTTTGATCACTGCCCTATGTGGCTAGCCATTGTAATTGTTTCTTTGTTTCCCTTTGATTAATATTAAGCTATAATGGCTTTTCCTCAAAAAAAAAAAAAATTATTCAAAAATATCAATAATTATTTTTAAAAAAAATTTAATAACTATAATATGCTTTCTCAAAAAATTTAATAACTATAACATTCTTGATTTAACTTTCTCAAAAAATATAACATTATATGCAAATTAAATATCGATATCAACATTCTTGAATTACTTTTTCTTGAAATTTCGACAAATCAAACACTAAGAAGATAAGATGGGCTATCAATCTCACTTTACTAGATAACAGATCTCCTTTTGTCATTATGATTATGTAAAAAAATTAATAAAACTTACTAATTTACCTTTACACCCATTTAATCTCATATCCTGTCGAGCCATTTAAACTTCAACTGGCAAACCGGTTTTTCATCCATTGCATAAGAGTCCCACCGATGTTTTTAAGCCGTTATATCGGCAGATGAAAATTGCCAGACCTATTCAGGGCTGCTCAGAAAGCCAGCTAAAATCATCTTTCATTTTTCTTTCCAACAAGGATCCTTCAAATATAGGGAACAGCGAATATAAACCAACATTTCAAGCACAAGTGAACTTTCAAGGATAACATCATGAGAGAGAGAAAAGAAGGAATGAAGGATAACAGCAAAGGCAACATCAGTTAGTAGATGAATAATATCTTCACAGAAATACGTCACAGCATAATTAAGAAATTCCCAATGCAACTGGGGATGAAATTTGAAAAACTCTCGTCCTTGCTCTCCCCTAAGCTGTTTGAGCAGCGGACGGTGGTAGATCTTTCAGCCAGGGCCAACTTTAGGAATGTCATAATGCTCACTCATATTTGCCAAATACTGGTTGAAATCTTGAATCCTGTCACGATGAGATTTATTAGCTTCCTTAGCCATTCTGTGGATATCAATGTTCTGTCTCTGCTCCATGTATCGTTTTTCTGCAGGTGTGAGATGATCATAAGGAGCTGCCTTCCCTTCCTCACTTAATTTGCCAGCGTCATTCATAGCATCCTCACTAGGGGCAGCTAATTCTTCAGTGTTTTGGCCTGCACCATATACCAAAGGGAATGATGGGTCTAAAGTTAAGATAGAGAGATGGAAACTAATAGTCAGATATACTGAAAAGAGCGCATTAAAGAAATACCTAAGAAATAACTAATTGTCCGACTCCATGAAGAGTTTTCAATACCTTATATTCAGCAAAAGTGGACAGATGGCTATAACATTACAGTAAAATGTTCTGAGCTTTTGGATGATATGCAGTAATCTTGAGGTACATTCATTACAATGGTTGTCATAGGTCTATAATAATAAAAGGAAAAAAAAAAATTGGCAGCAAATTTGGGCAGAATAAGTTGCTAATTCTCATCAAATCATTAAAAATTCGTTGTTCAAAAATCTAGACATTATCGCGAAAGTTTCTTTTCTTTCATGAAGATAGCTGAAATGAAATAGAGCATTCACTACTTTCGCAGTAGTCAACTCAACAGACATCCATAGCACCAAATGCAATATAGAAAATTGATATAAAGTAAAGATATCAGCAATAAATGCACATGAAGTCACCAAGTATTGAATGAAATAACAAAGAAGACGAGTAGCAACGAAAGCAGCCTTGAGAATGAGAAAGAAAGAAAGAAATAGTAATATGGAAACCTGATGAAAGGTCACCCTTGAGGAGTTGAGAGATTTGTTGGTCATGGTGTTTGGTATGTTTCTTTTTCTTCTTAGTGCTACCAGCTTTGACATTCAACGCTTTACCCTTGAGTTTTAGCTTCCCACCAACAACGTTCTCATAACCAGACATGTGGTCCAATCTAACGAGGAAAGAAGAAAAATCACTTTCTCTTGAGCTCTTATTTCATCACTTAGACATCTAAGATAAATTCTTTTCAGTAATAACTGCAAAGTATAATAACAAATAAGATTTTCAACCCATTGGTGTGTGAAATATATATGCTATCTTCTATAGCCTTCAAAAAAAAAAAAAAAAAAAAAAGCAACTCCAAAACGAAACTACAAACGCAGAAAAGGAGAGATCCTAGAAATTTATCTCTAACAAAATAATAAAGCACCAAACAATAAACAGAGAGCACGTTAACCCTAGAAATCAAGACGGTACCTGCTTTGCTACTATCATAACACTTTCCAAGTCGAACAGACGAATCAGCGTTCTTCCCTTGTACGAATATCTGAGAACTCCAAATCCGACTCGTCCACGCTCTGACCTAATTTCGAACCCCGACGTGTATTTGGGATTCGTCCCTCAACTATTTTAAAATGTGTAATTGAATCTAATGTTAACCTTCTGACTTATTTAAGTCCAAAATTATGGACAATCAGCTCATTTAACCCCCAATGCTGTCGTAACTTATGTTAGCTAACTTTTGTTATTGAAAATGGAAAAAACAATTTTGTTTCTTGTTATTTATTTATTTTAATTTAATTTTCTTAGGAATTAATTACTACTGTCTTGTTCATCAAATTCTTTCTCTATTTCATGTAGCTTATGGAATAGTTAGTGATGTTAACAAAATCATAAACAACAAAACATGAAATGGATATAAAATTATTAATTTAAGAAAATATTTAATCAAAATACATAGACCTTATTACACATACCAAGTAAAACTATCTTTTTTTTTTAGCATTCCATTCATTTCGCATATTATTTTTATTATAAATATCAGTGATGGGATTCACATTACTCAAAATATTTAGATTAAGACTTATTTTGTTTCGCAAACTATAATTTATTTATAAAAAATATTTTTTAAGTAAAATACTTTTAAGAAAGATACTTTCTAGTATTTAAAATATTAAAAATATTAATTTTTTTAATTTATAAGATTATAATAAAATTTAGATCATAAATACTTTTATATTTATACTATTTATTATGAGTAAATAAATATATTAAAAAATTAAAAGATTAAGTGGATCTCATCCATTTTAAAAAACTATCACCAATAAATAGTGATTGGTAATGAGTGTTAATAGTAATAAAAAAAAAAGTTCAGAGATAATATGTATATTAATAGATTTATATTTTACATGATTTTTTTTTATTTAAATGTGTTTGTTAAAATTCGAAAGATAACTTCATTTTTTTAAAATAATTTAAGTATTCTCATTAATCAAGAAATTTTTTTTTCATTAACTAATTTTTTAATATATCTAACATAAAAAAATATAAAAAAATTTTAGAAAATAATTTGCGTGAAATAAATAGTGCCTAAAATGCAAATCCAATTACAGTTCAAATTTTCCTTTGTGGTAACTTTATTATTTTTGTAATAATCATTCATTTCTAAAAGAATTAGCACAAATACTAAGTATACATATTGTGTTATTACGACTAACGTACCAAATAAATCTCTGAATTTAATAAATGATAAAATAAACTTTTTCTTTAAATTTACACTCGAATTTGTGTTATTTTATCCAATTTACCTTTAATTTTGAATTATTTTGTCATAAAAGTCATTTTTCATTAAAATTATCCTCAATATTATATTATTTTATCGTAAAAGTTTAAAATACTAGATGAAGAAAGTGTGTATGTTATAAACGTAATTTAAGAGAACCAAACTTAGATATACTTAAAAAAAAAAAACAGTTTTCCTTAAATCCCTAAATCCTTAAAATCCCTAAATCTAAAAAACACAACTTTAATTTGACAATAAAATTTTGTTAATTGAAAAACATGAAAAAGAGAGAGCGATGTCTTCATGAAGTAATAATTCTATTCTTTCATTCAATTGCAACATATATAAGAAGAAATATGTTAAATAGAAGTATAATGATATATAAAAGTACTACTAAAATTTTTTTTTATAATTTAATAAATTACATTTTAAAATAATCAAAATAAAATATTTGCATTGTGAAAAATTTTTGTGGGGCGAGGAGTCTGTGGAAGTAGAGATATAAGAGAAATTCTTTCCATTAATAGGGTGAGATAAAAGATAGGGGATAATTCTCGTTTCTGTCCACTTATCATTTCTAAGTAAATGTTCTATTCAACCAATAGTTTAGATTTTTAAGATGAAATAATACAATATTGAGAGCAATTTTGATAAAACAAAGGACTTTTATGACAAAATAATAAAAGATTAGAGATAAATTTGACGAAATAATACAATTTCAGAGGTAAATTTGATGAAAAAATTTCTAATTTATTTTCATTTTGAGAAAAATTCAATGATTTATTTGGTATTTTAGTTATGTGATTAGTGACTTGTCATTAGAAGTAATAATTTTTTACTCAGCCTAAAACAAAAAAAAGATCCAAAATAATTTCACTAGAGATTAATCAAATATGACCTGACTTGATTAATAATCAATCCAAATTGATATGATTTTGATTTGATTCATAAGTTGATTTGATGAATCTGATTTAAAGTATATAAATAATTTTAAATTTATTGAAAAATAAAAAAAATATTTTTATTTTCTTAAAATTCAAAATTAAGAATGACATAACCAATAATCTGATTCAAAACCTAAAAAATAACTTGAAGTCATTTTTATTTAGTGATCCAATATGTGATCTGACCTAATTTATAACTCAAAATTATCAATCTAAATCCATCTGATGAGAAACTTGATCCAACCTAAAATTGATATGAGCCAAATTTGTCCAATTTGATCCGGTTATTACCCCTGCTTACCACTTTCAGAAGTGATTTTGTAGCTGTATTGTCTAACACACAAACTGATATATTAGTTGTAAACCTTCAAAACCATCTGGTTTAGCCATTTTCAATTACTTCTCAAACCATCCTCAAAAAGCACCCTCCAACTGTTCCAACCACATGGCCTCTTTGGAATGACAACCATTTAGGTGGCACCAAGTCTAGCCTTTAAGGCTCGCCAAGGTTTCATCAACTCTCCACCCCTCACTTCAGATGAGTGATTGTTCTTCTCAATACATAAAACAAGATTGATACGTTACTATAAATGGTCCTTAAACAATTCCCTCATTTATCCAACTACCCCATATCTTATTATTGCGCTAAAACAAAACTTAACAGATTCATTTGATCAGAACCCATCTCCTGATCGATATGATACTTTCGATTATTATATAGATGGTCTTGCCAAGAATGTTAATGCAACTTCAAGCAACTGTATATACAGGTTGAGATTACAATAGATATCATACTGCAAAATCCTAACATTATGAATGTGAATGATAGTGAGACACATCCATGGCATTTTCACGGACATGAGTTTTGGGTGTTGGGGTATGGGATGTGTAAATATGACAAGTCCGCTGATTGGAAAAAAGTACAATCTTGTGAATCCAATAATGAAGAACACAATGCGTCTTCACCCATATGGATGGACTGCTTTAAGGTTTAGAGCTAATAATCCAGGTCATTGCTATATTGAGTCCCATTTTTATATGGGTATGCAGTAGTGTTTGAAGAAGGGACAGAGAAGGTGGGCAAATTGCCTTCATTTATAATGGGCTGTGATGAAACCAGAGGCTACATCTTCAGACCATAATATTTTTTTAATAATTATTATTTTCAAGATAAATTCTATTATAACTAGTAAGTGTTGAAAGAGAATGTAATCAGTTTAATTCATTGTGATTTAAGATAAAGTTTTTTTAATTAACTTTTGAGAAGGAGATTTGAATCTGAGTCTTTGTTGACGAGAGAAATGCACTTGATCATACTAAAATTTTAGCTGCTAAAAATTAAGATGAGAAGAAAATCAAACATCATTGTTATGAGGAGAATACATTCCCAATCAAAAATACAAGACCGCTGCTTATTTTTTTGGTGAATTAAGGAACACAGACTATAACATCTTTAATAATCTGGAGAAAGTTGTTCATGTTGTTTTGCTCCATCACCAATAGTACCCATATAAATTAGGTAAGAAACAAGAAAGGTTTAAATGGGTAATGGACGGATGAGCAAGTCCGTGATGTAACTTTGAACTTGCTTTACATGTGTCAGTCCATCCCCATACTTATAAACATGGAGATCTGAGTTGGGGGTTTCATACATTCCTGATGCATAATTTTCCAAGTATTTGATGCCCTTTGATGAAATTCTTGAATGGCCTCCATTTCTGATACCCCATATTCTTCCATATAGCGTTTCAATGGACTATTGCTCATTCCTCTTTCTTCCTCTTTTTCATACGTTACGATATCATTAATTAGACGACATTGTAATCTTAAAGCTCTAATGATATTAGGCTCATTTTTCACCCATTCAAAAGCTTTAATATCTGCACTCTCTCCCTCTATCCCTATGAAGAATGATGTTATAATCTGAGCAGTCTGAGTTGAGGCCAGCCCTAATTCCAAACATTCTTCAAATGATGGAATCTTATCCATATCCAACGACTTCACCTCGTGCTCCACTATGTATAGTCTTGTCCTATCTTTTATCTGACAACAATTTCCTTAATTATTAGCGATGAAGAATTAACTTGTCTTAAAAAAAAAAAAAGAATAGGATTTAATATATGGCTCACCAAATCTATCATATAAGGGATGCTATAGGTTCTTCCTTCCTTGCTCTGATCTTCTTCCAACTCATCAAAAAGGTCCAATAAAGTTTGATAAAGCAATTTCTAAGTCATTTGATAATAATCAATCGATTTCCTTTTTGTCCCACCTGTAATAAAAAATTTTAAATAATAACTAATAATTAGCTTTATATAAATATATACAGATCGAGAAAGATAAAGAAAAATTTATTATAAATTACCTCTGTATTCTATCGGTGAAGATTTGAAGTTCTTCAAATGTACCATAAGCATCGTATGCATCATCCATATAAGAAATCATAGTTGTTATTTTGGTATACATTTGTCGAGCACGACTGTAATGAGGTTCGTAATATGCACAAAAATCGCTTCCCCATGGAAGCTTGGATGCTATATTTACCATTTTTCGACTGCCTTGGTCATTCGAAAGTCAATTGACGACGAGACAAATCCTAAGTCATAGCACATACAAATTAAAAAAGAAAGAAAGATAATACTATGCTTTGAGACGTTGCTTAGCTCTTGCTGGTGTAGTAATTGTAGTCGATTGAAATCCAACTTTGCAAACTTGAGCAATGTTTCATTCCGATCAACATCATGTTCGTAAAAGGAGATATTTTGTCTGGACTTGAGTCTTTGCATTCCCTTTGTGCAAGGGATACTCCAAGGTGTTGGCTATATGTTTTGGCATATGATCAGGCTGTGACTGTAGGCGAGTGCTTGCAAAATCTAAAGCTTCATCTAGAATGTCTTCTCCGGCCATACTTCAAACAAACTTAGAATGCCCTTGGTGTCGCTGCTCAAACTCTCCTTGAACCTTCCATTTTCATCCTTGAATCTCTTAAATATATCTATATATACATACAAATTCAAAATCCATCATCACATTCACATTAATTTTTATTTTTAACAAAAGAAACTGACTATTTAAGATGAGATACTCAAAATCTTATGAATTCTATGTTTGGCGCCAACACTCAAAGCCAATATTCTGAATGTAATAAATTGATGTCAAAGACTTAAAAAAATCAAGTTATCATACGAGCTAACTTTTGTTATTATGTTAATTGTTATTAAAAATGGAAAAATAATTGTATTTCATGTTGTTTATACATTTCTATTTTTTTCATTTGTTTTCGCTTAATTTTCGTAGGAATCGATTAATTACTACTTTCTTGTTCACCAAAGTCTTCCTCAATTTATTTATTTATTTTTTTGTATTATTTCATGCAGCATATGGATTAACTAGTTGCAAAATCATAAATAACAAAAAATAAAATGGACATAATTTAAGAATTTATTCAATGAAATTACATTAATTAACTTATTACACAAAACAAGTAATATTATCTTCCTCTCAAAAAAATAATAATATTATGTTCTTCGCACCCTATCCATTTCACATACTTATTATACCTTTAAGCGTTAGTTATGGAATTCACATTACTCAAAATTTTAGGAATGATTTTACGAAACACTAGATCAAAATAATGATGTCAAATACTGTGAGTCAATCACACAAAAAAAAAATCTCCATTTACACAAAAGTTACTAATGCAACAATATTCTCATGATTTAATAAACAGAAACAAAAGACAAATAAAGAAACAGCATAAGAGGGAAAATTTTGAGAGAATAATTTAAACTCAAATTTTCATTAAAACAAAAATTCTAGAAAAAGAATCGAGAAAAAATTGACTATATATATATATGTGTATGTATGGGTAAAGTTTTATGTAACTTACCAGAAGATGTTTGATAACCACATTGTCTGAAAACTTGAAATGCATGAGCTACAATGTGGAGGTCATAATCAATATTACTATCTAAGAGATCATGAAAGAGCAAATCGAATATTTATTTTATTTGTTCCTTAATCTCATTTTCAAAATGATATGAAATACCAAGATGATATAAAGAGTCGATAAAATTAATTTTATCAAATGGATCACTTGTAGATGCCAATAATATTTTCTTCAACTCTCTCTTCAATATTTCTATCTGTCTATCATATGATTCAAATTCCTGCGCGAGTAAAAATATCAAATTTTAGAGTTTTCATATAATTAATGCCTCGTGTGTGTGTATATATAATGCTCATTACATGCAAAAATAAATACATATAAGTAGGTACCGATTGATTAAAAGGAATGGAAATAAAGCGACCCCCCCATATGCTGGGAGCAAAGTTGGCTAAATGGACGAGCTTGCTGCTTGTTGGATTTTGCTGTTAAACAAGCTTGCAGGGACTTAGTAGTTGTAGTCGCTCGGACAGTTGTTAAAAGAGGAAAAGGGAAGCGATGGCTAGTAGAGAATATGTTTGCCGATGTTTTTGGCAGTAGGGTCTTTGATGGGAAAAATGGTTGCACTACTGCCATTTTTTGGGCAATCAAAAGCTTGGAGAGGGAAAAGAATAAGCATCGGTAATGAGATTAATGATCAACTAAGTCTCTTGCATTACTATAGAGGATAAATAAATTCAACATGATTGGATATAAAATAGTTAAAACTTAAAAAGGGGAAAAGTAAAGCGATGCTTAGTAGTAATCAATATTTTTAAAATCGGACCAGTCGATCAGTCTGACAGGTCTAATCAATTTGATTTAATTAATTTAATAATAAATAAAATTTAAAAAATATTATTAAAATAATTTTAAAAAATAAAAAATATTAAAAAATACATTTATAATACTTAAATATATGAAAATTACTTTGAAAATTGAGTTCAACCTAATCAAATCAATCATTAATTTAATTTTTAAATTTATTGATCTAACTGGCCATTCGATTTTCAAAACAATAGAGAATTTTGCCTATTTTGGTGCTAGGGTCTTTGATGGGAAAAAGGCTTGCACTGTTGCACTTTTTGGGATTCAAAGGCTTGGAGAGCCAATGATCAACTATGACTTTTGCATTACTATCTATAGAGCACATGGTCAATAATTAAAATTTTTTACCTATTAAAAGTTTTATCCTAATTCATGTTTTTATATGCAGTATAAGACAAGTTTAATTAAAAAAATTTATTTAATTAATAATTTATATTATTGTACATTCAATAATCCTATAAAAATATCTCAAGCCTTTTCTATTAAAAATGCTATACAAATTCTTCTTATTAAAAAACAACATTTAACAAAAATTAAATTTGGAAAATAGCTTTGAGGAGGAAAAAAAAGGAAAGAAAAAGAGCAAATTGCTTATATCAATTATAAATATAATTTTTGCTATCACAGTTCCTCATTATAAAATGAATATAATTTCAACCAATTAAACTCATTAATTCATTGGCACTTTTCCATCTTAATTAAAGATTTGTTTAGATTTTAGATAATTTTCTATATATTTTTATTCAATTTTAAATTTTTTAGTTTATTTTTTATATTTATAAAAGTATTTTTTAGAGGGCTAAATGCAGTTTTGGTGAAATCAATAATCATATTAGATCATTTGATCGACATATTTCAATAAATTTTCTATTTAATTTTTTTTAAAAAAGTTATATATGCACTTATTGTTTAATAATTATGCTTCAATTCTATGATAGGTGAATCAATTGAGATAAAAACGGTTAAAAGTCTCATAATCATGACTTTTATATTCAAATACCAAACAACATATGATTTAAATTATACATTGATTGACACATTTGTTGGAAATATTTTTATGTGGGCTAATATTAATTATGGGTTGGTTTTAATTATTTATTAAAATAAACTGAATAATATAGTTTATTAATTGTGGGTAAGCCCAATTAAAATGTGATCAATGGAGTTATGGGCTTGTGACATCTTTTGTGGGCCGATATGGAAGACGGTCAGTGTAGACCTATTTTAATATGGACCTGTGATGAGTGAGCCTGTTAAAATTATTATAAATAGGCTAGGTGCCCTCTCCTGCCTTCATAACAGAAAACCCTAGTTGCTACGCCCATTGTAGCCGTCTTTGAGAAGGTCAAGGAGAAGAAGATCTAGCTTTCGTTTTTCAACCGTTCTGACAAATTCTCAAGTAGTTTAATTTCAACGTTCAGTATTATGGCTCAAAATAATTTGAGATTCAACGTGGAGACAGGTACGCAATTTGTTTCTGTTCAGTTATTAATATCTTGGTGTTCTAAATTTATGTACGAGATCCTATATTAAATATTTTACATGTGGTATCAGAGCTATGGTTGTTGTGCATGATTTAGAACCCTAGATGTTGTATATTGTTAAGAAAAAAAAATATTATTATTTTGATGATCAAAGTTGTTGTATCGCTTTGATATATATTAAAGTTGCTTCAATCGTCACGAGTGGCTTGATTAGCTCAGACAGTTGAGGGCTGCAGTATTGGTAGGTGAGGTTGCGAGTTTGATCCGTGATAGCGAAGAATTTTTCTGGCAAAGTTATTATTGTATCGAATTATTATATATTCGTTTGCCCTAAGAGTAACAAGCCGCTGGCGTAGCTTGGGTGGTTGGTGTGGTGCGGAGACTGTGGGAAGTCGCGGGTTCGAATCCGCGTCCCCGCTTTCTGCCGATACCTTTTTTTTTCTTTTCTTTTTTTTTCTTTCCTTCTTTTCCCGTTTTTTGCCATATCTTTTTTTTCCCCCTTCTTTCCCTTTTCTTTTGCAAATCGCTCACTCGCTTGTAGATGCATACTGGATGAATGGGTTCTCCTTGATCTTTATCGAATGTTGTTGTGTTAAAATTTTAAGACAGGTGCTGCGATTCCTGGATGACCATGCCGAGATTTTGTGAAATCATATTCTTGATTTGTGATCTTTTTTGTTGTTTGGTTGATGAACTGTTTTGAGGTTTGATAATCGACTGGATGTTTTGGTTTGTTGATCTTGAAACGCCAAATGGGAGTGTGGTTGGTAAACAGGACGATGATCGGTGTCCTTGCAACGATGGCTATCTCAATCTGGTTTTCTGCGAAAAAAAAAAAAAAACCGGGGAAGAGAAAGGAGACAGATGCATGTCGTGGGTCTCGAACCCACGACCGCCTTGTGCTACCAACGTAGCCTAAGCCAACTGTGTCACGCCTTCTGTTTGACGTATATTATACGTGTTAATATTCACATAAGTAATTTAGGTTCATCTACATCATGACATATTTTATTTTTATTTTACTTTAATAATTATTGATATATATGTGTATACATATATATTAATATTTAGGTTTTTTTTTATTGACTGTCAATTTATTATTTAGT
>CATIWR010256041.1:0-15485 GCA_949677035.1 Omphalea diandra | reverse complement strand
TGCCATTTGATCTCCGATGAGCTTTAACCCATTCTTCCCTTGGGATTAATTCTTCATTACCATCCATAACTCTGGTGGGTGGCTTCCATTCCTTGATGACCACATCCCAAAGGTCCACCACATCTATGTCAAGATAGATCTCTATCCTATACTTCCAATGATTATAGTTTGTTCCATCAAAGTGAGGCTTGAGTTATGAGTGGATTCCTTTTTGTGCCATGATCTTTGTTCACCCAATGAAGGTTTGATTGTGAAGGTTGGCTCTAATACCACTTGTTAGCCCTAAACACCAAGAAAAGGGGGTTGAATTGGTGTATAAAAATTAAAACAGGAAAGGGAGAAGAGAAATTAGTAGAAAAGAAGCACACAATTTATAGTGGTTCGGGTATAAACGACCTTACGTCCATTCCCCAATTCTTAGAAATTGGGCATTCCACTATCTTTCAAAGGTGTTTTCAAACTTACACCAAACTTTTACACTTGTTTTTTGATGGGCTCACACAACAACCTATACTCTTATGTTTTAAGGCTCACATAACAACCTTTACACATGTGTTTTAAGGCTCACACAACAACCTTTACACTTGTGTTTTTATAGGCTTACATAATAATCTCTCTTAGAGTTTTGAGGCTCACACTACAACCTATTATAATTGGTGTTTATGCTCACACCCAACAATAACTTAACGAATAGAAAAGATTGAGTAGCAAAATTGCAAGAGTTTGGTTACAAAGTTATCAATTCTCTTGCATTTACATATGTTTGGTGAGGTATTTATAGCCTTTACCCACTAAAGAGACATTGCAATAAAATTGGTACAAAATCTTCGAAGTGTGCTAGACAGATTTTCGCATTAAATGCTTGACAATATCAATTTGCGGTTGCTACTACTCATTAGCGGTCACGAAATCCAAATTTCATATGAAAAACCTCGTTTGTGTCTAACGGCTAGTCTACATGGCAGCTTCTCATTAGTTCACTAGGAAAATATAGCCATTGCCTTTCACCTGCTCTCAAAAGTAGCAATCGCGATTTTACTTGTACAGGCCGCGACTGAGGATATGAATTAATCTTCCAAAAGTGTTCATCTTCTTCTTTTGGGTTCGTGGTCACTACCAACAAGTTCCCATTGCGATTTTTGTCTTCCAGTGGTTACCTGGGACACTTGTCAAGCTGTGGTTGTGGATTTGATTCCCTTTTGAGTCACTTCAAAATTTGCGGTCGCGATAGAAGCATGACTTACACCGAGAATTCGTGTGTGACTTTGGCTTTCCTTTCTTTGAATTGGTCATAGCAAAGAAGTGGCTCGTGAATACATCTATCCATTTTGTCAACCTGCCTTGGTCTTAGTCGCGGTCGCGATTTATCAAGTTGCGGTCGCAAATTAGGAGGCACTAGCTTACTTTGGAGATTTTTTAACTCATTCCAACTTTCAATGTAAAGACTAATTAAAAACTGCAAAGCAACACTTAATTTGAAACATTAGAATTGATCAATCCCCTTTGTCAAGGTCAAAAAAGGTCCAAGATTTAGGGTTAACCACCCTAGTCCAACACATGAAATTTAGCTTTTGTTTTGAGAGACCTTTAGCTTAACATGCGTTTATATGTTGATTAATACTTGAGAAAGATTAATTGATCACCTTAATAACTTGATAGTAGAACTTAATGAATGAACCAATGAGATGAAGATTAGGAATCCCTTAGTAGTTACCAAGTGAAGTTGAATCCTTAGCCATGTTTCTCCGTTGATTGTTTCTACATATTTGCTTTTTTATTTAGTTTACTTTCTTGTTTTAATAATAGTTATCCCTCTATTTTGATTTTCTAGATAATATAAGATACAAGATACTTAGTACTTAAACTCAATCCATGTGGGAACAATATTCATACTCTTGTACACTTTATTACTTGATGACCTATACACTTGTAGTTTAAAGGGTACTTAAATACTAGTACACAATTGTCACATCAAGTTTTTGACATTGTTACTGGAGATCAATGACTTTAATATCAAGTTATTATTTCTGTATTAACCTAAAGTTTTATTTTTTGTTCTTAACTTATGTTTCTTGTTTCTTTGCTTTAGGTGTATGACTAGAACTTGAAATCACGAGGACAAAGAGAATCTAATTCCTCCCAACCTTGAAATTAAGTGCAATCTGTACTAAAGAAGGCGAGAGCACCAAAGAAATCAAGAGATGGCAAATCAAGAAAATTATCCTTTGAAGGAACTCACTATGTCGCCTCTTAAAGGACTATAATTGGTTATATTAAACTAACTATTAATGCAAACAACATTGAAATCAAACCATTGTTCATTCAAATGCTTACCAATGTTCTTCAATTCTATGATCTTTCTTATGAAGACCCTAATGCTCACATAGCAAACTTTTCAGAGATTTGTAACACCTTTTATGAAAAATGGATTATTTGCGGATGCGACAAGACTATCTTTTTTACCTTCACTCTCAAGGATAAGGATAAGGCATGGATTAATTCATTGGAGCCAAGGAGTATCACCATATGGAACTAACTTTCTCAAGCGTTCCTCAACAAATATTGTCCTCTATCAAATATGATAAGGCTTAGGAATGAAATCACTACATGTAGATAATAATATGGGGAGACTTTGAATAAAGCTTAGGAAATATTTAAAGATCTTTTGGGGAGATGCTTGAACCACCAAATTCCAAAGGGTTCAATCATGCATACCTTCTACAATGGACTCTTTGGGCAAATTGAGATCACCATAGATGTAGTAGTTAGGCACTCTTTTTTAGACAAAATGATGGATGTGGCTTATGACTTGATCATGACAATGGCATATAACAATTATCAATCTCATGAAAGGATTGCACTAAAGAGAGTGGCATAAATGTGGATGTATTACAAGCTTTGCAAGCTCAAGTATCATCTTTAACTCAGCAATTGAGTTCATTTAATTGTAATACGATGTCTTTTCCTTTCTTGTAGGTTATGTGTGAATTTTATGTGAAAAATAGGCACAAGAGCACTGATTGTTAGGAAGGGAACCCCTTTACTCAAGAGCAAGTGAATTTTGTAGGAAACTTTAATAGTCAACCTAACAACCTTTGTTCTAATACATGTAATCCAGGTTGGCAAAATCACCCTAATTTTTCTTGATCAAACAACAATACCTTAAATCCCAAAACATAAGGACCACTTGGGTTCTAATCCCCACCATCAAATTAGCAACCTCAAGAAAAGAGATCAAGCCTAGAAAACCTAATGGAAAAATTCAAACCAATGCTAGGCTTAATCACCAAGATGAGATGATTAGGAAGCTTGATGCCACAATAGACCAAGTCACCAAAAATCACTCATCTTCTATCTATAAACTTGAAATCCAAGTAGGACAAATAACGAATGCCCTTAGCTTCAGATCCTAAGACACCCCTACCAAACAATTCCAAAGCCAATCCCAAAGACCAAGTAAAAGTCATAGCCTTAAGGAGTGGTAAGGAGCTTTAATCTAAGGTCAAGGATGAACCAAAGAAAGAAGGCTAGGTGGATAAAAAAGAAGAACCCATTATGGATGACAAACTTAAGGAGAAAGTTAAGCCATATGTACCTTTCTTTCCTTTCCCTTTAAGACTTAAGTGAAATATGATAGACAAGTAATTCGCAAAAATTTTGGAGATGCTAAAAAAGATCCATATCAACATACCCTTTGTGGAGGCTCTTGCTTAAATGCCAAAGTATGCAAAGTTCATGAAGGTAAGTGCTTTAAAAAAAGAGAAACTTGGAGAAATATGAAAAAGTGACTTTAATTGAGGAATTTAGTGCCATTCTCTTTAATAAATTACCTAAAAAAAAGAGATATGGGGAGTTTTAATATACTTTGTGATATTAGTTGTATTTCATTTGATAAAACTCTTTGTGATCTAGGCTCTACCATCAATCTAATACCTTTATCTATATTTGAAAAATTAGATATTGGTGAAATAAAGTCAACAATGATCTCTCTTCAATTGATGGGCCATTTAATCATATATCCAAAAGGGATAGTGGAGGATGTGCTTATCAAGGTATACAAATTCATAATTCTTGTGGATTTTATGGTACTTGATATGGAATAAGATAGAAAGATTCCTTTACTTTTGAGAAGGCCATTACTTGCAACCAGAGGTGCCCTAGTTGGTGTTAGGGAAGGGACATTTACCTTTCATGTAAGAGATGAAAAGCTGATTTCAATATGTACCAAGCCATCAAGAAGCCTATGGAGGATGAAGAATGTTTATGAATTGACATCATCAAAGAATATGCTAAGGAGATCTTTTGAGAAAGAGAAGTCAATCCTAAACTTGAGAAGGTAGCCATGGTAAAAGTGGAGAAATAGGAGATAGAAAACACTATAGAGGTAAGTACCTGTACTCATGAGGTATGTGATATTCCTTATTTTTCTTCTCTAGTTGAGCCCTTGGATTATAAGAAATATTTTGAGGTGACTCCATATTCCATTCTTAAACCTCTCCAACTTGAGCTTAAACCCTTACCTCTTTACCTTGGATATGCATTTTTATGAAAAGATAACACACTACCAATTTTCATTTTCATTAACATCACATAAGCATAAGAGGGGAAATTGTTAAAGGTGTTAAAGAATAGGATTAGAGCCTTAGATTAGACTATAATAGATATTAGGTGATTACTCCTACAGTTTGCATGTATCAAATCTTAACAGAGGACAATCATAAACCTATCATAGAACACCAATAAAGGCTTAATCCTACATGAAAGAGGTAGTTAGAAAAATAATTATCGAATTGCTATATGCAGGAATCAGCTATCCCATTTTGAATAGCCTATGGGTTGGTTCGATTCAAGTAGTTCTTAAGAAAGGGGGATGACAGTCATAACTAATGAACATAATGAGCTTATTCCCATTAGAACTATGATAAGATGGAAAATGGACATTGATTATAGGAAATTGAATGTGAAAATGTTTAACGACCATTTTTCTTTACCTTTTATTAAACCAATATTGGAAAAACTTGTAGGGCATTAATATTATTATTTTCCAAATAGATATTTAGGTTACTACCAAATCTAAATAGCAAGGAAAGATTAAGAGAAGGTAACTTTCTCATGCTTGTTTGGTACCTTTGTATACCACCGTATGCCATTTAGGCTACGCAATGCATTAACCACCTTTCAAAGATGCATGATGGCAATATTCTCTAAAATGGTAGAGAAAATAGTGAAAATATTTATGGATGATTTTTTTTTTTTAATTTTTGGTGATTCTTTTGATGATTGTTTGGCTAACCTTGATAGGGGCTTACAAAGATGTGAAGAAACTAATCTAGTGCTTAATTAGGAAAAGTTCCATTTCGTAGTGCATAGAAGTATTGTTCTTAGGCATAAGATATCATCTGAAGGCATTGAGGTGGATTGAGCTAAGATTAATGTTATAAATAAATTACATCCTTCAACATCCATCAAGGGCATTAGAAGTTTCCTAGGACATGCAGGGTTCTATAGGAGCTTCATACATGATTTTTCTAAAATTCTAATCCCCTATGTGATCTTTTACCTAAGGATGTTCTTTTCCATTTTACTAATGATTGTTTTGATACATTTCATACATTGAAAAAAGAACTCACTTCTGCTCCCATCATGACAAAACTGGATTGGTCATTGCCTTTTGAATTGATGTGTTATGCAAGCGATTTTGCTATAGGAGCTATTTAGGAGGAAAGAAGAGATAAAAAGCTCCATGTTATCTACTATACAAGCTAGACCCTCAATGATACATCAATCAAATATGCCTTAATGAAAAAAGAACTCATGGCTATAGTCTTTGCATTTGATACATTTAGTTCTTATTTACACTGATTAACCATTTAATACTTCCTTATAAAAAAGGATGCAAAGCCACATCTTATAAAATGGGTGCTTTTGCTCCAAGAATTCAATTTAGAAATTAAAGATAAGAAGGGATTTGAAAATTTAGTGGCAAACCATTTATCTCGATTAGAGCATCTTAAAGAAGAAAAGTAACCCTATCAATGAAACATTTCCAAATGAATAACTCTTTCTTATTGAGGCTCTCCAAACTCCTTGGTATGTGGAATTTATCAACTATTTGGTAAGTTGTATCATTCCTCATTATTTCAATTTCCATCAAAAGGAAAAGTTTTGTTATGATGTTAAATTCTATTTTTGGGAAGAACCTTAATTGTTTAAAGAGTTTACTAATGGAATCATAAAGAGTTGTGTACTAAAGGAGGAGATGGGTGATATTATACACCATTACCATGCACATGAATATGGAGAACATTTTGGTCCATCTAAAACAACAACTAAGGTATTGCAAAGTAGTATTTTTGGCCCTATTTATTTATTAATTCCTTTGTTTTTATGAAGTCTTGTGGCAGGTGTCAAAAAGTAGGTAACATCTCCAAGCCAAATGAAATGCCACTAAATTTTATGATCAAAGTAGAGCTATTTGATGTTTGGGGCATCAACTTCATATAACCATTTCATAAGTCTTTTGGAAACGAATATATATTGGTGGTAGTTGATTATGTCTCTAAATGGGTAGAAGTGAATGCAACTCTAACCAATAATGCCAAGGTGGTAATTCAGTTTCTCAAAAGGAACATCTTCACAAATTTTAGAGCCTTATTTGCAGTCATTAGTGATGGTGGATCACATATCGTCAATTTGAGTCTTTATTAAATAAATATGGGGTTAATCACAAGATAGTCACTCCTTATCATCCTCAAATGAGTGGCCAAGTAGAGGTTTTAAATAGGGCAATCAAACAAATCTTAGAAAAGACCATCAATTCATTAAGAAACGATTGGTCTATTATGCTTTTTGATGTACTTTGGGCTTATTGGACCACTTACAAAACCCCAATTGATACCACCCTTTTTTGCTTGGTGTTTGGGAAAACATGTCATTGACTCATGGAATTAGAGCATAGAGCTTATTATGTAATAAATTACTTAAACTTTGATATACATCTTGCTAGTGAAAAGAGAAAGCTATAACTAAACGTACCTTAGGCTCTTCGACTCCAAGCTTATGAGAGTAACCACATCTTCAGAGAAAAGATTAAGCAGTTCAAGGAAGGCTAACCAATCCTTTTGTTTAGCTTAAGGTTACAAACTTTCTAGGTAAACTTAAGTCTACATTATCAAGACCTTCAAAATAGTGAAATTTTACCCTCATGGTGTTATTGAGATTACCAACTATAAAGATGTGACTTTCAAAGTTAATGGGCATCTCTTGAAGCCATACCATTAAGGAGATGTTATGCCAAAAAGGGAGACTTTCCATCTCCCAAATGTCTATTCTTAAAAGCCAAGAACAAGGGTTAAGTTAGAAACTTTAAAATAAAATATTTTTAGGGCAAATCATGTTCTTTGTTTTTGTGTTTCATTCTTCTTTAAAGTCTTTTTCTTCTTTAAATGTTATTGTTTGGTCTTGTAGGTTTTGAGTTTAAGGGGATAGACATTTAAGCTTCAAATAAGTTCGGGGGAGTCTCCTTTCACTCTTATTTTTGCTTATAATATTGTTCCTTATGCTTATTTGTTGTTCATGTTTGAATTAGTGTGTTCTATTGTGTTTTTTAGTTAATTTTATGTTAAAAGAGGCACAGATGAGTCTATGACCAGGTGGGGGTAAGACTTATGGTTATAAGGATGGTAAAAAATGACAAAATAGAAAAGAAGTGAAGTGCACGGTTAGACCATACAACCATGTGTTCAAAGCACATAACCATGTTGAAAAACTAAAAAAGAAATAAAAAAAAGAAAAAAAAAAAGAAAATGACATGATGGTTTACTAGTATTGGTAAAGCTAAAATGGTACACACCTATATATTAAAAACAAAAACAAAAAAAAAAAAAGAAAAAGTTAGTCGATTTTATTTAGTTAAGGAAATCAAAGATTATAAAGCCAAAACCAATTACTAAAACAATTAATATGAGAGAGCAAAAGGAATAGGTGTAGTCCCACCCTTACTGCACCGTGATTCGCAGAGACAGAAAGGCAACCTAAGCGAAAATAGGGCAATAATTTCAAATCTCGATATCTTTTCAACTAGAGCTCCTTTTCTATGATTCAAGTTGTTACAAAAAGCTCTCTTCATAAGCTTTCTATTGACACCTAATTGACCTTAAAAGGAGGTCAAATGACAGAGAAATTGCTTGTTAAAATTTTAGTCAAACTTTCATTTATAGTCAATTTTAAACAAATGGTAGCTCGTATGATGACATCGTTGATTTCTATGGACTCTTAGTAGACATATCTACAAGATGACTATGATCTATTTTTCAATGGCCACCGCGTGTGAAGGTATAGTAACAGTTCAACAGGCTGGAGTATAAATTCATGCCAAAAAATGATATTAATTAGTTGCAATGGTACAAATTTCATTAATGTTTGGAGGTCCTAGTAAGATTTTAGAAATTTTGATATTTTTTAATAATTATAAATTAGATCCTAAAATATAAAATTAATGTTTATGAATATAAATTGATATTTATTGAGATTTACTATTAGAAAATGAGTTATATGAATGTAGTATAATTTTAAGTGAATTATTGATGGAGAAATTAGAACTAATTGTATATAAGTTGAGTTTAATTATATTTTGGACTAAATTGAGCAAATATGAAACTTTTGAGGGTTTAAGAGATTAAGATATTTAATATAGAATTAACAATAGTTATACACATGAATGTTAAATGATAAATTATAAGACTTTATATGGACTATGGACCTGAATAATGAATATTATAGATATAGATGTAGTTTTTAGACTAAATTGTAAGTTTAGTAAAAGTTTAGAGTTAATGTCTTTATGGGCTTTATTAGCCAATAATAGTTTAATTTATGTACAAAATATGTTCTATGGATGGGTTGAGATGAAAAATTTGTGAACTCCTCGATTTTGGAGTTATGTTCGAACTAGTGGAATCTTGTTTGTGATTCCCATAGGAGATCGAGAGGACAAGGGGGTCATACATTGGTACAACCTTAAGTAATGGCAATTAGGATCATCGTGGGAATCCTTTGGAGGACTTCTTAAAAGGTAGAAGTTCTTTTCAATATTTGGTGGGTCAATGAGAGACCTAAGCGGGATAATATGTTGGTACCATCCCTATCAAAATGGAGTTACCACCTAACTTTAATTGGGACAATAATTCAGATAAAGACAAATTTTAAGCCTATCTATGTCATTTATAAGGCCCAATCAATTTTCACTCCATTAGAGATTGAATTCGGGAATTGGATACAACATGAGAAAGAGGTTAAGCATCCCTGTACTACCCAGATTTGGGGAAATTTCCTTTGGAAATTTTTGGTTCACGATTACAATTTTAGCCTTATTATTAATTAGGTCGGTTAATGACCTTAAATTATTCATCTAATGCATCTCAAATCCATAAAATTATCTACACCATTACAACCATTCTCCATAAGGTAGAAGAGGATATAATTATGATCTCAAAGGATGCCATGCAAAACTAACAAAAATAAACATGCAAAACCAAAGGAAGTATGCAATATCAACCTATAAAAGAGAAAGCAAACAAGTTAGTATATCATCAAAAGGAAATAAAATAATGTAATGATAAACTAAGAATTAGGATGTATCCATGATGTTAATCACTTCAAATCTATCTCCAAGTCATTGTTCCTAGCATGCATCTACGTCCAAAATCACCATGTCCATGGTCCCATGATTACACATATTAAACATTAACACATTAGTAATCCGAATTAATAAATAACATGAAAGCACATAAGAAAACAATGTATGGAATATGATGCAAGAATAAAAAGTACAAGTGCATTTGGAGGATGAATGAGGCCTTGGACAAGGGCTTAAAATCACTAAATTGGAGTCATGGGATCACTAGATCCTCCTCCATTAATTTTTCAAAGAGCTAGGGCATATTAAGAACACCATAAGCTATGGAATGAGTTATGGTATCAAAATAATGATGATGATGCATTAGAAGGCCAAAGAAAATTCAAAGTGTATTAGACATTAATTTAAATGAAAAGGAGGGCCATTGATCTGTAAGCTCTATCCTTTACCTTGATCAAGTTTATCACATGAAAAGCAGAGAGAATAGGCAAGCTAGTGAGGTAGCAATTCCCATCATGGTAAAGGGATGAAAACTCTCAAAGTAATCAATCATCAAAAATACTTTTTAAATCAAATTGAGGTCATGGGGTCCTTAGGGGTGACATTCCCTTATCCATTCATACTCTCAAATGACATGCAATGCTAACATATCAATAAATTAAAAAGAGAGAACAAAGAAGAGTGTTATGTAAATGCATTAAGGTCATGGAAAATGAGACATCTTTCTTGATTCTTATTCCATATTTTCCAAGCATAGGGGTTCTAAGTTTGAAAACCTATCCCTTTTTTTCTAATGGAATTCTCAAGAAATCTAAAAAATCTGAAGAGAAGAAATGAAAAATGAATTGAAAAGAATGAACTTAAGAAGACTATCTCAGTCAAAGTGGGTTATATAAACCAACTTCTAGTTTGGCAGTCCTTCTAACTTAATATGAAGTACATTTGTTTCCCTTGATGTGCGAGAGCTCTAAAGATATGGTTAGAGGTGGGACATTGTGGAAGAGATACTCCAAAATTCAATGCTTGTTTGATATGCGACCATATTCGAATGAATCAAAATGTTTGTGGACAACATCATTACAATTAATATAGTCATACCAAAAATAATTCTTGCATTATATATATATATATATACATGTAGAAAAATTAATTGTTTGTCAACATAAGTTGTAAAAACCAAACATAATAATACCATATGGAATATAAGCAGGGAAAATAACTTAAAATTTGAAATTAGACATTAAGGTGCACAGTAGAATAAATCTTTAAAGTTAATTTTTGATATCAATGATATAATTTTATCCTACACCCAAAATGAACAAAATTTTAAAATATATTAGTTATATTGTATATGTAATATGTGGAAATATAATTCATTTTTAAGGTAATATATAAATGTATAAAATTTCATTCATATTAATTTCCTTGTGAAATACTTATTTGACGGAGGCAACTAGATTTGAGATAGTTTATTAAGTAATCTAGCCTAAAATGAAAACAAAATATAATTGAAGAATAAATGAAGTATGTGGTTCAAACCAATTTTACAAAGGTGAGACTCAGTTCCAGTGTGAATATATAAATGCTAAACACATATGGATTATCGAGCAAGTTGAACTGCGATGAAATGAAGTAAGGAGCTATTAAAGAAATTGTTAAACAGATTTTAGTAATACAACATAGTATATGTAATGAAATCTACTGAATATCATGATAATAAATTTAATAGATTATTGTTTTCATTCACAAATTTCTATCTTATTGAGTCAAACAGAAAAAATATAGACTTTTACTTTTTATACGTATATCCAAAGAGATATACGACATTGCACATTCTAAACTACTATTCATATGCCACATTGAAGGTGACAAAAGGGCAATATTAATGCTACACGTAGTTACTAATAGACCCTACTCTTTCGTTATATATCTATATAACCCTAATCTTTTATATACACACACACACACACACACACTCTACAGATATGATCAAATAATCTGTGAGGTTCCAGCTGTACCTCCACTCGAAATAGTCTGGAGACCCATGCCATTTGTCAATTTCCATCTAAATACCAATATCTACACTTCTGCTATTCTCTAAGGGCCTACTGATCATCGTGTTGTGGTTGTATCACACTTCAGATCACATAATCCTTTTTTCATTTCTATTGTGAACCATGTTCATATTCACTGAGGTCTCATAATGAGGACATAATTCAATAATGTTCATGTACTTGTTGAATATGTCTTCTTTCAATTTCCTAATTATATGTTTTTTTATTTTGTTATAAAACATCATTTTTAAAATTATTTTTGAACTAATTTATATTCACCTACATAAAATACAATGTTCATTAATTATTTTGTTGAGATAGGTCATATTTGTCCGCATGTATATTATTTTACTACTTTCTACTCATAAAATGTTCTATAGCAATTTTATGCCCATTTTACGGACAATGGACAAACTTTTATGCTAATAAAAAAGTCATTTGTATACTTCTAGCTTTGATTACATGTGTATGAACAACATAGGATATGCAGTGTCGTTGGTGGGTATAAAGCATTTATGCTCAACGCACGTTAGGGATGTGCTTGTGTTTGAGGCTTTGGCACCAAGCCTTTTCGATGTCTACCTTTTCAATTGATCATATTATTCACTGTTGGTTTATGATGTATTTTGGGGATAGTACTTTTGCTATGGCAACCTACATGCAAATTAATGCTACTTTAAACAGTTCGCTATATATTATAGATGGTGAGTGTATGTACTGGGATGTGTATTTAGTCCCTTCTACCATTTTGAAACTATATATGAATATACATGGTTTGCTATGGCGAAAATCATTATAATGGCTACAATGGTGACAAATACGATCACGTATGAGCAAATATAGTTCTTACATTCACTACCCTTACCACTATGTTGAGGGGCACAACAGTTGTCGTGCTATTATGAACAATATCACGTATACTACTTTTATAGTGTAATGTGTCAGTACTAAAATTGTGAGCAACGTCTTTTGGCAGGCTTCCAATCACAACCTGTAACTGTCTTACATAATGTATTCATTGCATATTACAACAACTGCACAATGCTTAATTGTAGTTTGTAATTTCAGGCATATTATTTTAATATTATTTTATAATATTTGTATTATGGGAAACATTATTGTTATGCAATGATCATATGATATGTTTCAGCCTTTGTAGCAATAATAGATAATGTAGAATATAAATTTACTACATGAGAGGGATTTGCAAACATTTTTATGTAATTAAAGGTTTATGCTACAATTTGTTGTTTCTGCTACAATTTTCTATTTCCGACTTTAAATACAATGCCAAATCGACATTGTATTAATATTTTGTTTCCTCCAAAAATTATGAATTATGTAATTAGTTTATATTTTTATATTCCATAAAATAAAAAGTTTTTATAACTCATAATTTACTTTTAAATATAAACAAAACTTCTGTAAATTGTAATTGTGTTAATTTCAACGAAACAAAAATATCAAACCTTAGGATTACTGGCTATACTTTTTTAATTAAATTTTCACATAATTTAATATTCCATTTTAAGAACTTGAAAGTGAGTTGGTATTGCATTATATGAAAGAAAGAGAAGGTGAAAATTCAACCACTAGTTTATATGAAATTATGTCGAACAATATTAATACATTTATTTTTATTATATACAAATTAAATGAGGAAAGTGCTATCTTTTTTTTATGCAATGAAATTCGTTTTATAATTTTCAAGTAGAGTAAATATTTATTTTTATTATCAATTATATTTGGATTTTGATTGTGCGTAATAATTTTAAAACCCCATGACAAATGCAGTTGATTAGTTGGTCACATTTCGGTCCATTCATTTTAATCTATTCAACTCATCCACTTTGATCCATTGATGTCTTGATTTTTATAAAACATTTATGTACATTATAGTTTTACAAATGTTTAAAATTTATAAACAATTATACTTGACTAAATACAAATATTTTCACAATTTCAAAGGGTAATAAAATTATGTCATCAGTATATATTTTTTTTCAAATTTTTATTATCTTTTAAATTTTATGAGTAATTTGAAATATAATCTATTTTTAAAATAATTTTTCAAAGGTGACTTAATATAAATTCATACATTGCTCAGCTTAAACAGTATAAAAAGTAAACACTTTAATTTCAATTTGAAGTCATATTTTGCCATTAAAAAATTATTTAATACAAAATATAATTTTAATTTGTATGACCTCTTTATTAATATATTAATACTTTAATATAATACTAGTCTAAATAACATACCATAATAATATTATTATATGAATATACTATTATATTCTAACAATATTAATAATACATATTACTATGATTATTTCACACTCAACTTACAAAAATATCAAAGTTCACGATTATATAATGTGTAATATAAACATGTAACCTATACTATATCATTTTAATAATATTGTATTAATATACTACTAATATCTACTTACTGTATTAATAATTTTTGTAATATCATCATTTAGTAATACTCAATTGATGTGTAACACTTGCACTACTAATATCTTAACTTAGTTTATTGTCCCTATCTTTTCATATAGGTCAGATCAATTTTACCATTTCACCAAGGGCAAATATAGGAGAAAAATATTAGGTAAGAACATAACTTTTCACATAGCTAACATCTATACTGATCTCTATGACCAATTCAATAAACTAATTAATCTTATATAACACAAAACTGGGCCAACTATGCAAACTTCGTCATGATGTGAACATCAACGGTTTTATATCAGTAAGGAATTGTCTACTTGGGAAAATTATGGCATTGCTCAAAGAATCCCCATTTTTGACATCCACAACACAAGTATATAACTCAACTGTTAAGTACCTTACATCATAGTTTAGGCTATAGTAAAAATAATAATGATGTGAAATACAAGCTAATTGTGCATTTCTTAAAATAATCTTTAGTTTGAATTGTAACTACAACTATAGCCTCTTATCATATTGCTCTATGCAAGCAATTTATCGATTGTAAACTCAATAATAAGTTTCCAACTTCATCGATCTCCAAACATAGATAAATAGCAGTGAAGGTATAATATTTGAAATAATGATGCCTTTTACTTTACACTCACCCATCATTTTGGTGCGACAATTGCAAATTTATCATCATAAAGTTGCTTGTCATGGGAGGAGTTACTGTATCGACCGGACTATTGAATTTCAGATTAAGTAACATTCTATCCACTTAACCCAACTAAAAAGTTACATGTAACAACCATATTCATTTACATAACTCATATCATTCATGTTCAAAATACATATGCATAACTCATATCATTCATGTTCAAAATACATATGCATAAAGGTTTTATCCATCCTACACACAATCAAACATTTATTTGATGTACATATATGTATATGACACAAGGAGAGAAAGAGTTTGGATTCAGCCGACGACCTGTGGTCCATATGTCTCAATGTAAAACTAAAAGCACCAAAGTATCCAATTCCTATTCTTCAGTATCTGAAAAAATTTTTACGATTTGGTGAGTCACGACTCAGTGAATAAAAACAATAATCAAATTCTCATGGCATAATCCATAATCAAATATCATGAAGATACATTACAAGTATAACAATTAACTATGCAATAGCTTTGTTTTTGTCGTGACCGAGCAAGGCAAACATTACTCCTGGGATATTCATGTGATTCATGTAACATATGATTTGGGACCTATTGGTCCATCTTCCTGTAATTCATTTGACATATGATTTGGGACCTATTGGTCCATCTTCCTGTAATTCTTTTGACATATGATTTGGGACCT
>CATIWR010256039.1:0-43807 GCA_949677035.1 Omphalea diandra | reverse complement strand
TTTTTTTTTTTAGACAAATATAATTCTTTGTATATATATATATATATATATATATATATATATATATATATATATATATATATATATATATATATATATGTTGGACAAGGATGGTTAATCCTAAGTCTTAGATCTCTTTTGATATTGACAAATGAGATTGATCAATCCTAATGTTTCAATTAAGTGTTGTTTTGCAAATTTAAGTTATTTTTCAAATGAAAGTTCGATGAAGTTCATAATCTTCAAGAAGGCAAAGTTCATCCAAATTTGCAATTAGTGACTTCTAATTTGCGACCGCGACTTAGCTGAAGAATAGGGTGAAACTAGGGTAGACGAATTCACAGGCATCATCTCTGTCGTGACTCATCCAAAGATAGGAGTGTCAAAGTCACAGACGAATTCGCAGTCAATGTCACATCTCAATCGCTATCGCGAATTTCATATTGACTACAAAGGGAACTAAGTCCACAATCATAGCGTGCCAAGTGTCTCAGGTATCAATTGAAGAACAAAATTCGTAAGGGCGACATTGTGGGTAGCGACCGAGAATCATTAAGATAAAAATTCTCCTTTAAACACAAGAATTTGGCCCCTAGGTCACATCCTGTACAAGGAAAAATTAAAACCGCAACTTTTCTGGGCAGTTAGAAAGCAACGGGTATATTTTCCTGATGGACTATGAGAAGATGACATGTGGACTAGCCGTTAGACACAAATGGGATTTTTCATCGCAATTTTTGGCTCCCGTATGGAAATTGGAATGTCGCAACTGTGAATCCTCAATAGCGACCACGACTCTTGCCTGTCATGTAATTAATGCAGAATCTGCCTAGCATGACTTGGAGATTTAATGAGCTTCATAGTGTAACATCTCTTTGGTGGGAATGAGCTATAAATACTCCACCAAATAGATGAAAATAAAAGAGAATTCATTAACTTGTAACAAAACTCTTGCAAATTTGCTACTTATTCTTTATATTCTTTAAGTGATTGTTTAGGGTAAGCATAAACACCAATTGTAATAGGTTTTAGTGTGAGCCTGTAAAAACACTTGGGAAAGGTTTCAGTGTGAGCCTGTGAAAACACTTGAGAGAGATTTTAGTGTTAGTCTTAGAAAACACTTATAAGAAAGGTTGATGTGTGAGCCTTGAAAACACAAAATGTAAAAGTTAGGTGTGAGCTTGGAAACACCATTTTGAGTGAGTGAAACACCTAATTGCAGAGAATTGAGGAGTGGATATAGGATTTATTAACACTTGAGTCACTATAAATCTTTGGGTCTTTTTTTACTCTCTCTTTATCCTTCATTTTAATTTTTATTTAAACACCAATTCAACCCCCCTTCTTAGTATCTAGGGCCAACAAGTGGTATCAAAGCCAAGTCTCACAAATAAGCCTTAATTGGGTGAGTAAAGTTCATGGCACAAAAGGGAATCCACTCACACCTCAAGCCCTACTTTGATGAATTCGACTATACTCATTGGAAGTATAGGATGGAGATTTATCTTGACACAGATGTAGTTGTCAAAGAATGGAAGCCACCCTCTAAAGTAGTGGATGGAATTAAAGAACTCATTCCAAAGGAAGATTGGATTGAAGCTCACAAGAGGTCAAATGGCAAAAATAATAGAGTAATGGTCATTCTTCTAAGCTCTCTCTCTAGGGAAGAGACTAGAAGAGTGCAACATTTTCAAACAGCTCATGCCATTTGGAATACTCTTGAAAACTATCATGAGGGCATAACACTTGTTAAATCAAGCCGATTGGAGATATAAGTGATAGAATGGGAGCTCTTCATGATGAATGACCGTGAAAGCATAACTGAAATGACGAATAGACTCCTATCCATCGTCATTAACATGAAGAAATTTAGAAGGACTCTCACCAACTATGAGGTAAACACAAAAATCCTTAAAACTCTTCTATTAGATAAGTTTGGTGCAAAAGTGTGCAAGATTCAAGAGTCAAACATGGAGATAAGGAAGGTTCCTATGGATATGTTGATAGGCAAACTCTTAACTCATGAGTTGGCCTCACAAAAGGATGAACAAATGAAGAAACTAAAGGCTAAGGAGAAAAAATCAAAAAAGAAAGAAGAACCTTGGCACTCAAATCCTTAATTAATGAGGAGTTAGAAACAACCTCTAATGATGAAGAGAGTGACAAAGATGAAGAAGAGCTAGCAATGCTCTAAAGAAGGACTAAGGAGTTAATTAGAAGAAGAAAAGAAAGAAGAAGCTTCAAAAAGACAACTCCTAATCCTAGAGAGAGATCTAATGAAGTCACTTGCTATGAGTGTGGCAAGTAAGGCCACATCAAATATGATTGTCCCAAGATAAAGAAGAAGAAGAGATGGGACAAGGAGAAGAAGAAGAGTTTTTCAACGACTTGAGATGATAGCTCAAGTGAAGATGAAGAAGAAGAAGAGGAAGTTGCCAACATTTGCTTCATGGCACAAGAAAATTCTCTAAATGAAGTAAGTACTTCATCCCACTCTCATTCAGATTTAGATGATTTTGATGAGATAGATGAAGAGCTTCTAAAGGCTCTTGTTATGAGATGTGACAAATACAAGTCACAAATGAAGTCTTACAAGAAAAAATGTCTAAAACTAAAGGATGATTATAAATCCCTCAATGATCTTGTAAGCGAATTGAGAGCATCAAATGATGAGTTCAAAAAATTTGTGAAAAATCTTTCCATATCATCTTCATTATTGGCTTCATTGAGAAAAGAGAATGACTTCCTAAAAGGAGAAGTCATTGAGCTTAGAAGCTCAATCTCTAAGTTCCACAAAACAAAGGAAGCCTTCGACACATTGATTGTGTCTCAAAGACCACCATTGATTAGACATGGTTTAGGCTTCAATGAAGCCTCCTCCTCGTCACATACTACTTTTGTTAGATCATCAGAACCTCAAACCTTAAGTGTTGAGGTAATTGGAAAGAAAAGTGCTCCTAGCACTAAGCCTCCTAAGCCTAAGGGCAAAGGGATGGCTTCCTAAAGCTTAAGAGCCAAAACTCAAAGAGCTAACCATTCATACTTGTACAACAAAAATCATGCTCACACTCATAAACAATTCTCTACTACTTCTCATCACACATGCACATGCATGCACTCACATAATCAAGGTATGAGAAGGCCACCTACTCATACTAAGTTTATGCATAGGAGAAAGACTCCCAAGTCTAAACTCCAATGTCATTATTGCATGAAATTTGGGCATATTAACATTCATTGTTTTATTAGGAAGGCTAACCTCAAATTAAAGGACCCTTTAACCATTAACCTCCTAGGACCCAAGTATGTTTGGGTGCCTAAGAAAAGGTAACTCACTTGTGGCAACCATCAAATCAAGCAATTGGCATGTGGATAGTGGATTTTCTAAGCATATGACTGGAAATAGAAAGTTATTCACGGCATTGAAGGAAAAAGAAGGTGGAGATGTCACATTTGGTAACAATGTCAAGGGTAAGGTAATTGGCATTAGAACCATTTGTAAGAATGGTTATTCCTTAATTGATAATATTTTATTAGTTAGTGGCTTACAATATAATTTATTGAGTGTAAGTTAATTATGTGACAAAGGTAATAAAATCACATTTGATCCTAGGGAATGTCGAGTCACCGCATTAGTAGATGATGAGGTTATTTTCAAGGGTGAAAGGAAAGACAATGCCTACTCAATTGACTTAGACAATTTGCCTAACCAATCTTTAAGTGTCTTATGTCTTTGAATAATAAAGCTTGGTTATGGCATAGAAGGCTTGGACGTGTAAGTATGGATCTTCTTCAAAGCCTATATAAAGGAAAGTTGGTGGAAGGCCTTCCTAAGCTAAATTTCACTAAAGACAAGAAATGTGTTCCTTGCTAAATAGGGAAGCAACATCAAGCCTCCCACAAAGCTATAAATGTTATAAGTTCTTCTAGACCTCTTCAACTAGTTCATATGGACTTAATAGGACCTACTATAAGTGCTAGCTTAGGTGGAAAGCATTATGCACTAATCCTAGTTAATGATTACTCTAGGTTTACTTGGGTGTGCTTTTTAGCTCATAAGAATGATACTTTTTATGCTTCAAAAGTTTTGCAAAAAGAGTTCAAAATGAAAAGGGTTACTTCATTTCTTCTATTAGAAGTGACAAAGGAAAGGAATTTCAAAATGAGTCTTTTGAAACTTATTTTTTGGAGAATAGAGTTTTCCATAATTTTTCAACTCCTAGAACACCACAACAAAATGGTGTTATAGAGAGAAAAAAATAGAACACTAGTAGAAATGGCTAGGACTATGCTCAATGAGTATTCTTTACCAAATTACTTTTGGATCGAAGCCATTAATACTTCGTGTTATATTGCAAATGGAGTTTTTAAAAGACCTATTCATAATAAAACATCTTATGAGCTATGGAATGGTAGAAAACCTAAGATATCATACCTAAGAATATTTGGATGCAAGTGTTATATTTTAAATACCAAGGATAATCTTGAAAAATTTGATTCCAAGACCAATAAAGGAATATTCTTAATTTATTCCACCTCTAGCAAGGCATATAGAGTCTTCAATAAGAGTTCAATGATAGTTGAAGAGTCTATGAATGTTGTATTTAATGAATCTAGTAAACTTGATCTTAGAAAAAGTGTTTTTATTGATGATCTTGTAGGCGACTTTGAAAAGCTGGAATTGGAAGACACTACAAGAAGAGAAGATAAAAATAAGGTAGGAGGTGAATCATCAAAAGTAGATGAGGAGCCACAATATCAACAAAGAGATGAGCCAAGCCAAGATCTACCCAAAGATTAGAGATTTTTCAAATATCACCCCAAGGACTTGATCATTGGTGATACAAGGGTATAAGTACTAGATCACAACCTCATCGTTTAGATAATAATCTTACTTTTGTTTCTCAACTTGAGCCAAAGTCTATTGATGAGGCTCCTAATGATGAGAGTTAGTACTTACTATGCAAGAGGAACTCAACCAATTTTGAGAGAAACAAGGCATGGGAACTTGTCCCTAGGCCTAAAGAACACTCCATTATAGGTTGCAAATAGGTGTTTAGGAACAAGTTAGATGAGCAAGGTCTTATCACAACGATTAAAGCTAGATTGGTTGTTAAGGGATACAACCAAGAGGAAGACATAGATTATGATGAGACTTTTATCCCTACAACAATATTAGAGGCCATTAGGATACTTATAGCTTTTGCATGCCACATAAATTTTAAGCTTTTTCAAATGGATGTTAAAAGTGCATTTTTGAATGGAATTATTGAGGAGAAAGTTTATGTTGAACAACCTCTTGGTTTTGAGTCACATTGTTTTCCAAATCATGTTTTTAAATTGAACAAAGCCTTATATGGATTAAAACAAGCTCCGAGAGCTTGGTATAAAAGGCTTAGTTCATTTCTTTTAAAAAATGATTTTGAAAAAGGAAAGGTGGACACCATACAATTTGTTAAAAAGCACAAACATGATACACTAATTGTACAAATGTATGTTGATGATATCACTTTTTGGTGCTACTAATGAGTCTCTTTGTGAGGATTTTGCTAAGTTTATGACTAGAGAATTCGAAATGAGCATGATGGGAGAGCTCAAGTTCTTTCTAGGTCTACATATCAAGCAAACCAAAGAAGCGATCTTCATCAACCAAACCAAATACATAAGGGAGATTCTCAAGAAGTTTGGCATGGATGGTTGCAAAGTAGCCAAACCCCTATGAGTGGTACCATCAAGCTAGACAAAGATGAATCGGGTAAGATGGTAGATGAAAAGAGATATCGATGTATGATTGAATCTCTACTTTATCTTACTACTTGTAGGCCAGATATCATGTTTAGTGTATGTATGTGTGCTAGGTTTCAATCCTCACTTAGAGAGTCTCATTTAAATGTTGTTAAGAGAATTTTTAAGTATTTACATGGCACAATTCACTTAGAGTTATGGTATCCTAGGGATTCATCCTTTAGTCTCATAGGGTATTCGAATGCAGATTATATGAATAGTTTATTAGATAAGAAAACATTTTCGAGACTTGTCAATTTATAAGAGAATGCCTAGTATCTTGGTTTAGCAAAAAGCAAGTGTCGGTTGCCTTATCCACTGCATAAGTCGAGTATGTTGCTGCAGGTTATTATTGGACCTAAGTCCTTTGGATGAAACAACAATCGAAGGATTTTGGCAAAGTGATTGATCACATTCCTATTAAATATGATAACACTAGTGCTATCAATCTTTCTAAGAATCTCATCTAACACTCTAGGAGCAAACACATAGATATTAGACATCATTTCCTTAGAGATCATGTGCAAAAGGGTGATATTATGTTAGAGTTCATTGACACAAATCATAAACTTATAGATATTTTCACTAAACCTCTCAATGAAGAAAGATTGAGCTTCATTAAGAGAGAATTGGAAATGTTAGATGGAAGTTTCCTAAAGTGAAAATTTTAATCTTATGTATGATTAATATGTGTGTGGATTGTTGATTGCATGTCTTATGTTTTCTTTGTGACATATTTCAAGTGGATCATAATTTTGATTTTTTTTTCAAAACTTTTTTTTCATTCTTATCCTTGCTTACTTATAATTCACGGTCGTTGTCTTCTCTTCACGGTTGCGAATTACAACTACTAGTCACCCGGTTGTCAAACATCAAATCGCGATCGCGAGAATTAAGCTTCACCACGAATTTTGGTCAAGAATTCAAATTTGTGACCGTTGCAACATGTATTCCCAAGGAAAATTTATTCGTTACTCATATTTTTCGAAAATCGAGATCGCAATCCCAAAATTCGCGAACGCGAATTTGAGTAACTATCAAGCCATGAAGTGATTTGACTGCCAACCATTTCCAACTCTTTATTAATCCAATTCTAGTCGTTTCTAGCCGTCTGTACACCCCTTTAATGGATATATAAACCCTCTAAATTGTGATTCTCTTCACTTCATCCTACTCCAAAACTCTTATCCTTCCAAATCTCTCTAAACTCTCTAAATTCTCCTCATCTTCTGTAATGGCTCCCAAGAAGATCTCAAAAGCAGATAAAGGCAAGGTTGTGGCTCTACCATCTATACCCCCTGCACTCTACCTAATGAAGGGCATCACCAAGGGGGAGAAAGAGCGATACAAGGCAAATTCTTCAAAGATCATCTTAACCAATAAAATACCTTCAACCTTTTTGTTAGAGACTTTAGGCATTAATGCAAAGACTCGTGCTTTCCTCTCCAACTTGGGCTAGAAAGAGTTCATCTTTCAGGATGAACCAGGTTACAAGAAGTTGTGAGGGAATTTATGTGCACGGTCTAACTAAGTCGCAAAACTGATTCTCAAGCGGGGCAATACAAGTTAGTATTTTGGGCTTTTGGTTATCCTTTTTTCATAACCTTTGAACAACTTTCCTCCCTTTTCAATCTTCAAGTCGGAGAAAACATTCCTTTTATTATCTCCACACTTAATATCATTCATTTTGAATTTTGGTCGAAAATTTCTATTGAAACCAAACACGACCCCAGAACTTCCTTAGTTAAACACATTAAAACCCTACCTCTTTGGATACTCTATCATATCATCACCTTTTCCGTAAATGCTAGAGGTAATGGTAATGAGAAAGTATCACAAAAAGACTTGGCATTTCTTTTATGCCTTGTCAAAAACAAACCTATTCAAACTGGTAAGTATCTTATGGATCAATTGATCCACATGAGTACCAAACCCAAGAGCCAATTCCTTCTGCCTTCTCACATTACTACAATCTATCATTTGTAGGGGCACTTGATGAGGAAAATGAAAAATTCCTCACCAAGAAACTTTTTCTTTCTCAGAATTTTCTTAACCTCACTTACCTCATCAACACTAAAGCCATATACCCGGATACCTATATCTATACTCTGGGTGTTATTGAGGCTTAGAAAATGGAATCCTCCTAAGCCTCTATAAGGAAGAGGCTCATCATTAAAGAAGGAGCACCTCCAGTCCCCCCCCCCCCCCTCCCCTCCCTCATCAACCAAAACCCAAATCCAAACTGTCTCTTGCCACCATTAACAGAAACTTAGACAAGATGATGAGAATGATGAAGAGGCAATTCTTATTTCTCTCACATCTTTATAGTAACATGGTATATTTACAAGAAAAGTTAAGTGTTCATCCTTGCCATCTTCCGGACTATACTAAATTTGAAGATACTCAACAAGAATAGGGTAATGAAGAAGTTAAGGATGGAGATGAAGCAGAAGGTGCCAACAATGAGGAAGTAGAAGAAACTTTTGGAGATGATGATGACTCTCTAAATTTCTAGACTAGGGATTCCTTGTACCTTCTTTTTATTTTTAAATGAAAAACTTATGATCCCATAGTTTGTTTATGAATAAATAAAATATATTTCTTTGAAATTCTTTGTCTTATGTGATTGATGGAATTTACTTTATGATTGCATTCTTATTAATTTTGCTCTTTATGAACAATTATCTATTTGTTATGCATGAGTTCTTTTCCCTTATGCACCCTCTTTTTTATCTTACCAGAGTGGGAGAGATAAAAACAAGTCTAAGTCTAAGGGGGAGAGAAAATAACTTGCCAATAATAGCATAAGTTAAGGGGGAGCATCATACTTAGATTTTTTAGAAATTTCACTTTGATTAATTGAATGTCATACTTAGGAAATTTCACTTTAAACATTCATTGAACCATATTACCACCCCGACTTCACATTTCTATATTATTTTTTCCCTTAGAATCAATCTAAGTTGTCAAAATCAAAAAGGGAAAGATTATTGGATTAGGATGGTTAATTCTAAGTCTTGGATCTCTTTTGATATTGACAAAGGAGATTGATCAATCCTAATGTTTCAATTAAGTGTTGTTTTGCAAATTTAAGTTAGTTTTTCAAATAGAAGTTAGATGAAGTTCATAATCTTTAAGAAGATAAAGTTCATCCAAATTCATGGTTAGTGACTTCTAATTTGCGACTGCGACTTAGCTCAAAAACAGAGTGAAACTAGGCCAGACAAATTTGCGAGTATCATCTCTGCCATGACTCATCCAAAGATGGGAGTGTCAAAGTCATAGACGAATTTGCAGTCATTGTCGCGTCTCAGTCGCGACCACGAATTTTATAGTGTGACTGCAGAGGGAACCAAGTCCACAACCATAGCGTGCCAAATGTCTCAAGTATCCATTGAAGAACACAATTCGCAAGGGTGACATTATGGGTAGTGACCGCAATTCATGAAGATGAAAATTCTCTTTCAAACAGAAGAATTCGAGTCCTAAGTCGCGCCCTGTACAAGGAAAAATTGCGACCTCGACTTTTGTGGGCAGTTAGAAAGCAATGACTATATTTTCCTGATGGACCAATGAGAAGATGACACATGGACTAGCCGTTCGATACAAACGGGGTTTTTAACCGCAATTTTTGGCTCCCATATGGAAATTGGAATGTCACTATCGCGACTCCCACCTGTCATGCAATTAATGCAAAATCTGCCAAGCATGACTTGGAGATTTAATGAGCTTCATAGTGTAACGTCTCTTTGGTGGATATAAGCAATAAATACTCCACCAAACATATGTAAATAAAAGAGAATTCATTAACTTGTAACAAAACTCTTGCAAATTTGTTACTCATTCTTCTATTCTTTACGTGATTGTTTAGTGTGAGCATAAACACCAATTGTAATAGGTTTCAGTGTGAGCTTGTAAAAACACTTGAGAAAGGTTTTAGTGTGAGCCTGTGAAAATACTTGAGAGAGGTTTTAGTGTTAGCCTTAAAAACACTTGCAAGAAAAGTTGTTGTGTAAGCCTTAAAAACACAAAGTGTAAAAGTTAGGTGTGAGCTTGGAAACACCATTTTGAGTGAGTGAAACACTCAGTTATAGATAATTGGGGAGTGGGCGTAGGGTTGATTAATACCCAAACCACTATAAATCTTTGTGTCTTTTTCTACTCTCTCTTCATCTTTCATTTTAATTTTTATTTAAATACCAATTCAACCCTCTTTTTGGTGCTTAGGGCCAACAATATATATGCCAACTATGTATTTTAAGATATATAGATAACTAAACATCCTATTTTGGTTTAACTAAATATCCTATTTTGGTTTAACTTTAAACAAAAAAGATATCTAAATATTTAAAATAATATCTCTAATTATTTTATCCAAAGAGCAGTAAAATAATTTTAGTTTTGAACATGATCTAAAAGTGTGACCTTGTAGGTTCACATAACATTAGTAGTGGCCCAAAAACTATTTATGAGCCATAAATTATAATTGATCTCTAGCAAGACATTATAACTATTCAAGTTATGTAAAGGTCATTAATCCTACCTGATATATCTTACAAATAGTATGATAATCCTTTTGTCACATTGTATCTGAATTGAACTTAAGGCATGAATCATGTCTTCATCATATAATTCAATTACATTATTTCTCGATCTATGAGTAGATTGATGTAGAATGACATTGATAACTTTTATCAATTCATTTCCATATAGTCATGCAATTTCTTCAATCTAACTCATTAAAGGGCTTAGAGATATATTTCTCATAAATATACGAGGGACAAATTTCTTCTCAATCATTCATATTCCTCCATATAATTGAGTCTATGTTCAATATCAATATGTATGATCATTTTATTAAAGATAATATTGGATTGTATCAAAATATAAAGTTTATCATATTGGAATCCATGACAATTTCAAGTTAGAGTATTAAGTTAATACTATTGCATGAGAATCACTTATAATATTTTTATCCATGCAATATTCTCATAGCAAGTTGATCCAATGCAAGGTTTCTTAAATATGTATCTATGTGTTTGACTTGATATCCCTGCATGATCGGTGTAACATAGTTATCAATCAAAACTATGTTAGTTTTTATTTATTATTATCCCAATAATAATGATCGATTATGAACAATTTAAAATAAAATTTACTATTAAGTCACATACTTGATGACTTTAAGTAAAATTAACTATTTATGAAATTTATCATTTAATAGTAAACATAATATAATATAAATATTTAATAGAAAATGCAATCATGACATTATAAAAACAATCCATTACAAAATGGGTTTAGGGCATATTAGCAATGTATAATATATTTAATTATATTATTATATGTATTATATATACATATATTATATTATATAATTTTATTATTATATCAATATTAATTATATTTATATCATTAATTATAATTACTTAATTATACTTTATAATAATTTATAATATAATTAATTATAATTAATAACAATATAAAATATACATTAATATAAATATAAACATAATAATAACATAATAAATAATATTATAATTAATTTATAAATAAATAATTCATGTTTAGCATAATATTATAATTAAGTAATTAGAATTTATAAAATTTATAATATAATTAATTATAATTAATAACAATATAAACATAATAAATAATATAATAATTAATTTATATATAAATAATTCAATGCTTACAACGTTGCCACCAAACATAATTAATTATGGTTTTTTAGCATTAGGTCGCAAACACAGTTGCTTTTGGATTTTACTAAAAAAATTCATTATGAATTCTGATGGAAAAGATTGGAGAAATGAACTTGCACTTTCCTAATTATTATTATTATAAACACAGTAACTTCTCCAATTTAATTTGAGGCAAATGAAATTAAAGTGAGATACCACATGTCACATTGGAACAAAATCTTCTCATACAAAGAACGGTGTCGTTCGACGTTGAGAAACCAACATCATGCAGGCCACCAAACTAGACGGTAGAGAATAAACACAAGAAAACATCAGAACATCCCGACACAATTTGTTATGCATATGCACTCGATAAGGCCTACAGGACGACGCCGTTCTTGACAAAGGCATATTGGGAAAATAAAACGATGTCGCAACAGTAGCCAACACGCCGCGGCAATCCAAGCATACCTTAAAACAAACGACACCGTTTGCCCAAACCACCCTAAACAATTAAAATGCCACCGCTTATATATTTTATTATTATATTAATATTAAATAATTTTTTATTCATATTAATTATATTATTATATATTTAATTGTATTATTATGTATATAATATATACTTATATTATTTATATAATTTTATTTTTATATAAATCTTAATTTATATTTATATTATTAATTATATTTTATTATAATTAACAATAATTTACAAAAATTAATAATATAATTAATAACAATATAAATATAATAATAGCATAATAAATAATATAATAATTAATTTATATACATAAATAATTCGATGCTTAAAACAGTTGCCACCAAACGGAATTAATGATGGTTTTTTTGCATTGGGTCACAAACGCTGTTGCTTCTGGATTTTACTAAAAAAAAATCATCATGAATTCTGATGGAAAAGATTGGAGAAATGAACTTGAATTTTCCTTACTATTATTATTATTATTAATATTTAGGTTGCATGAAAACTTTATCGAATTGACTTTTTTCTGTTTCGCAAACATTTCGTCTTCAAAACTTCATAAAAAAAATTTAAAAGTGTTTCGCATATATTTTTCTAATATAATAAAATTAAAAATTTGTTTCCAAATCGAAATGTATTTCCTAAATGAAAAAGTGAAAATAAAAAAATTATAACTAATTAAGAATAAAAATATTTATTAAATTTATATATAAGAAAATAATATTAAAATAAAATTAAAAAATCCATTAAATTCCTAAATAAAAAAATAATATCAAAATAAAATTTAAAAGTTATCAAATTCTTAAACTATTAATACTAATTATTATTAAGAAATTACAACTATTTATTTTTCTTTGTTCTAGAAAACTAAATTTATTGTTTTTTTAATTTTTAATTTTTAATATTTATTGATAGTAAATTATATTTAAAATAAATAATATTATTAAATATTTAGATACAATATTAATATTTATAATTTTTTTTAATATTTATATATTATCTTTATATTTTTTATATTTTCATTTTCTATATTTTTGTCAAATATCATTTCGACATATTTGCAGCATAGATTAATACAGTGACGTGTACAATTTAATTTGAGGCAAATAAATTGAAGTGATGCTACTGTACATGTCACATTGGCACAAAATCTGGTTACACAAAGAACAGCGGCGTCGAGAAAACTAGCATCGTGCAGGCCACCAAGCTATGCAGTAGAAAAGAAACCCAAGAAAACGTCAGGACATCCCAGCACACGTGTTTGATGCAAAGTTGCACTTTAAATGCCACATGACGACGCCGTTCTTGACAAAAGCATATTGGAAAATTAAAACGACATTGTTTTGCGTGCGAAGCAGTAAGAGCCAATGCACCTCCAGAACCCAAACATGCGCATCAAGATCATCAATAATGTTTCCCTACACCACCCTATGTAACTAAAATGCCACAGCAGGGCCTCGCGAGACCAAGCCTGAGAGTAAAAATAAAATTGCGAAATTACTATTGGCAGAAGAATTGTAGCAATCGTCGTTCTTCTTTATTTTTTATATATAAATTTTATAGATTTATAAATATAAAACCTTCAAATTATATCTTCTTAATACTTTTCTCTACTTTATATTACAAATTGAAACACCAAATTGTATATTATAGTTAGAAGTGGTAAATGGCTGTGTTAGGAGGAGTATAGATAGAGTTAAAATAGATATGAAGATAAATAACTCTTTTATATATTTATGACTGATTTAATATTTATATAAATACTTATTTATAATTAAATCTATTTAATTTATACTCACTCATTTATCTAATTAAAATTTAATTTATTTGAAACCAAACTAATTGTCGAATTCATTTGATAACTCATTTATGATTTTATCAATTTAATCCATTCAATTTAGCCAAAAAATATATTTATATAAAATAATATATAAATGAAATATTTTTTAAAAATAATTAATGACATTGTATAATTACTTGAGATATATAATTAACAAGCACCAGTAGACTACAAACGGAGCTTCAAGACATTGCATTTTAATTATTAATTAATTATTTTTAAAAATGTTTCATTCATATATTATTTCTCACATTCAAGGTCAAGGTTCACATTACGGATTAAGAAAAACACTTTAGTTTTCTTATATATATATATATATATATTTGGGAACCTTGACTTTGGTATAGCCGATGATCATGAACTTGGTATAATCTGAAACAAGCTCATTATATCATTTATTTGTAATATATGCAAAAATCTATAAATTAATATATTTATAATATTATAAGACAAAATTTTTATTTTATAATCGGTTCAACTCTTCTAATTCAATTACTATCATGTTAATTACAAAATCTAAGAAAAAGTAAAATATTGTTTAAAGAAAAATATTTTTGTTAAATATTAAAATAAAATTTACATTGATATGATTCTAATTTTGACATTTACTTCTAAATAAATTTATCTTATCAGTATGCTTAGATTATTAATTTAAAAATAATAATTTAATTTTAAGCAGATAATCCAAAAATGGTATTGCAAACACAATTTTAATTGCTTTTGAAATCTCTAACAAATGCAGCTACACTTCTGCAACCTCTTGAGGAAAAATAAAAATGTTCAAATATTACTAAAAAAAAGGTTTCTTTTTTTATTACAAAATTTTCAAATATTACTAAAAAAGGTTTTTTTTTTTTAAAAAAAAATTCTTTTTGTTTAAACTAAATCTACCTAAACTAAAATACTCTAAGCAAGGATGCTGTTTAAAGGTTAAAAAAAAAAAAGTTTGTTATGTTTTTTTGTTAACAATACAATAATTAATGTTATTTATTTAAACAATATATATATATATATATATATATATATATATATATATATATATATATTTGTAGATACATCAATTTATATATATTTAATTATTTTATTTCATATATAATTTAATTATTTAAATTATTATTATGATTATAATATACATTAACCCATATATGTTGTTGCTAGCAATGTTATTTGCTTAAATTGCTACTTATTTTGTATTCTAATTTAATATTTATTTTGTTTATATGAGAAATGGCTCAATAAACATTTGTGGTTTATTGATAATCCAAATTATACGATACATGAATTTAATTCTAAAATTAGTTACAAAATTTTGGAATTAATTTCATATTACCGAGAATAATTTAATAGATTTAACTTAGTGGGCTCAAAGTGAGGCTCATTAAAGAGAGTCCAACTCTTTTTAATCTATTTTAATGGGCTTAAAATGTCAAATATGTACCATTTAGGGTACATGTCATTTTTCTATTTACTTTCCATCATATTATATTTACGTTTTACCTTGTTTAATTATTCCTACAATCTTCTATCATTATAAATAGACCTCCAATTCACTTCATTCAAGGGCTTTGAATTCATTTTCCTCATTTTTTTCCACTGAGTTCTCATTCTTTATTCTCTCTTTTCTTCTCTCTCACTCAGTTGGTGTATTATCATTGCACATTTGGGTTTATATTCTCTTACTCAGTCGATGCATTACATTTGAGTTTTCATTATTTTCTCACGTGCCACTAAATCTTTAAATCCATTATGATTGTCCACCTTTCCTCTTATGCTTTCTCTTTCTCTTTCTGGTGTATTGCTAAAATGTAATATTGTCTCATCATCCACATCTCAAGAACCCAATTATCTACATTTTTCATAATGTAGATACATCAATATATATTTATTTAATTATTTTATTTTATTATTATTATGATTATAATATATGTTAGCCCATATATGTTGTTGCTTACAATTTACTTGCTTAAATTGCTATTTATTTTTGGAATCTAATTTAATATTTATTTTGCTATGCCAGGAACGACTCAACAAGCTTTTTTTGTCTATTGATTATCCAAATTACAAGATGCATGGATTTAATTCTGAAATTAGTGGCAGAATTTTAAAATTAATTTTATATTACCATGATAACTTAGAGAGATTTAGCTTGGTGGGCTCAGAGTGGGGCTCATTAAATAAAACCTAGTTCTCTTTAACCTTTCTTAATGGGTTTAAATGTTAACCATATACTTTATATGATATATTTTTTTTCGTATTTACTTTCCACCATATTATATTTATACTTTATCTTATTTAATTATTTTCACAATCTTCTATCACTATAAATAGCCCTTCAATTCACTTCATTCAAGATCTTTGAAACTCATTTCTTCACTTTCTTTCATAGAGCTCTCATTCTCCAATTAGTTATTCTCTCTCTATTTTCCTCTTTCACTCAATTGATGCGTCATCATTATACATCTAGATTTTACTCTGTTGATCCATTATTATTGCACATTTGAGCCTTCATTATTTTCTCACTTGTCACCAGACCTTTAAACCTATTAAGATTGCCTATTATTCCTTTCACACTCTCTTTTTACTTCTTCCTAGTGCATTGTTAAGGTGTAACATTGCCTCACCATTAACATCATAAGAACCCAAACATCTACATTTTGGCAATCCTATTGGGGACTCATGATTATACTAAGTAATGGAACCTTTAATGAATTCTCCAATAAGCCAAAAGCAACTCAAGAGTTTCTTAAGTAAAATCTCTTACACCAAAAGATTCATTCTTACCACTGTTGAGATTGCCTCTTCATTTCAAGCATTGTTAAAGAAGAATATTTATTTTAAATAGGGACAACTGCAATAAGATGCTTTTGAGAGAATTAAGAAGGTTCTAGTTTCTTCAGCTGTAATGACAATGCCAATAAAAAATGTTCTTATGAGGTTGTACCTTATTGGACTAAGTAGTCAAACCTAGGTTAACAAACTCTTTTGATCTTGACAATACAAGATTGAATAATTCTAATGTCTTGTTTAAATGAAGTGATTGCAAAAATTAAGTTAGAACATCGTTGGAATTTGAATGGAGCACAAAATTAAGAAATGCTTGTAATAGTGATTGATACACACAAAATCGCAATCGTTACCAAGTGAAGTCTTGAATACAAATTGAACTATGGCAATCGTAGTGAGCATTGCATCCTTGATAACGACTGCGACATTCAATCAAGTATGGAGGGATTTCAACGCTACATCCAACTCAAGCCATGTGTCACACGACTGTTACGAATTCATACATCGTGACCGCAACATGGGCATAATGACCATTACAAGCCCAACTCAAAACTCTAAATTAAACAGTGGCAATTGTAATCAATAGTAGCATCCAGATGGCCAATGTGATTGATATTATGATTGTTACCATAAGATAGTGATCGTGACACTCAAAAACTAAGAAAAGACTCTAACGACTAGTCTTTCAAAGGACCAATGTCAAACTACCACGTGTCACTAGCCATTAGACATAATTAAAGATCCCAACTATAACTATGTAAAATCCAGAGCGAATGGTAGATAGCAATCGCATAGGGATTGCAATTATGGTTTGATAACTAGTACACTTTAGAGATTTGGACATAGTTTTATTTGTAAAATCTTTTTGATGGTTGTAGCCTATAATAACATTTTTTTGGTGGTTGTAGCCGATAAATAAATCACCAAATAGACTTGAATGCAAAAGAACAATTATTGATTATGCCAAAACTTTTGCAAAGTTAATTCTTATAACTTTAACTCTTTATTCCTTTGTACATAGTTTGGTGTGAGCTTTGAACACCTTGGATTTGGGTTTAAGAGTAAGTCTTTATATAGAAAACTCTTATTTGGATTTTAGAGTGAGCCTTAAAAAACTTTTGTATAGGTTTGAATGTTAGTTAGCCTTGAGAAAATACTTATGTAAGGTTTGAGTGTAAGTCTTGAGAAAATACTCGTAAGGTTTGGTATGAGCCTAAACACTAAGTTGAGTGTGAGCTTGTAAAACACTGGTGATTTAGTGAAACACCCAATTAGTGAATTAGGGAGTGAATATAGGGTTGGTTAATAAATATGTTGTGTTCATTCTTCTTCTACTCTTTCTCTAATATTTTATTTGTGTGTACTTCCTTTAAAAGTTCAAATTACCCAGCAATTCAACCCCCCTTTCTTGGTACACAAGGGCCAACATACTTGACTACAATAAATCATTCTATTGGCTCCTTACAACTTAAGAAGCAGATGGATAAAAGTGTTATGTTTATTACTTGAGTTGATCTTTGCATGAGAGTGGGTGTAATTATCCTCCCCTAGAAAAACATTGTCTAGCACTTATGTTTGCAACATAAAAAAATTGTGACATTATTTGGTTACACATAAGGTGTTTCTTGTTACTTGCTATGATCCAGTCAAATACTTACTCACCAAGCCAACTCTATTAAGGAGAATCGCTACCTATTATTCGTAGAGTTGACATTATGTCTCAAGCACTTATGTCCCCCTAAAAGCTATTAAATCTCAAGCACTGATAGATCTTCTAACTCAATTCCCTTCCTAACACAAAGAAATTATGTCTTATAAGATTCCCAATGTATTCCATAAGGAGTCTTCCTCTACTGAGGCAGAGGAAAGAGAATGACATTTGTATTTTGATGGTTCCTTGACTAGCTTAGCTAGAGGAGCCAACATTGTACTATTTTTGCTAAATGGTGAAATAATTTCCTTAGCGTACAAGCTTGAATTTTCTTCATAAATAATCAGGCTAAGTAGGAGTCCATTGTGCTTGGAGTCCTCGTTGCTTTTCATATGAGACCATATACTATATGCATTCATGATGATTATAATCTTATTGTGAAATAAACAAGTGAGTTTGCTCTCAAAGAATTTGCACTTACACCTTATAAAGTTATAATGCAAACTTTGATGAGCAAAGTTTATCCTTGCTCTTAAAGAACCTGTATTTGCACTTTATAGAGCTTCAATGTGAACTTTGATGAACAAATTCCAATTACACTTTATAAAGTTGAAATTTTAAAATTTGATGAGTAAAGTATAATCTATTTGTGCTTTTCAAAGAACCTGCATTTGCACCTTATAAAACTACGGTGCGAACTTTTATGAGTAAAATCCAATCTATCATTTCTCTAAAGAACTTGCACTTGCACCTTATAAAGTTGTAGTGCAAACTTTGAATAAAGTACAATCTATTTGTGCTTTTCAAAGAACCTGCATTTGCACCTTATAAAACTACAGTGCGAACTTTGATGAGTAAAGTCCAATTTATCCTTTCTCTCAAAGAACTTGCACTTGCACCTTATAAAGCTGTAGTACAAACTTTGATTTGCAAATTCTAATCTATCTTTGCTCTCAAAGAACTTACACCTGCACCTTATAGTGTTATAATGCAAACTTTGATTAGCAAATTTCAATCTATCAGATATGGACTTACTCTTAGATCATCTAATTATCATGCAAATGCTCTTATAAGTTTAGGCTTAAGAATTCTTATTCCATATAGAAATGGAGAACTATCCGAATTAATTTTTAATATGTGAAGAAATTTCATATGTAAGGGCAATTATCATGTGGTCTTATATATCAAGCCTATTCACTAAATATCTTTAAATGTCTTATTTTCTCTCATTATAATGCATTACTATAGAAAGATAAGAAATTTATTTATTCAACTTTAAAATAAAAGAGTACAAAGCAAGAGTTGAATCAAAAGTCTCAAATAAATTATAATTACATCAGCCGAAGACCCCTACTAAACATCTAAAATCCAAATTTGGCTCATTAGTGGTGGGTCTTATAAAGGTAGCTATCTCATGCCTTAGCTACTCCATGTGAGTCTCGAAAGATGTCATTTCTGATTCTAGCACACTAAAATGATTGTGAGTCTATAAGACTTCATTGCTGCCTTAGCTTTTTCAACAAAGGAAACCAAAAGCCTACATTAAAATGCACATTTGAAGAAGTCTCAATGTTATCCATGATAAAGTTCAAATCCTCTTTAAATAGTGATTTTCAAGCCCCATCCATAAGATGCATCAACTCCCTAGTATTCTTTAGCATGAAGGATCTAACTATCATTCCTTGAAGATATGAAGTTTTTCAAAACTCACATGCTTTGATGTATGCCTTCTCTAAGTAAGGGATATAAGTTTGAAGCACTCTAAAACCATAAAAATTAATGTAATAATCACCTTTAAGATGCACTAAAAAAGTTTTATTATGAGAAAAACCAATAACTTGAGGAGGACTAACATGTTTTTCAGCTTTAACTTTAATGATAACCTGAGAATCAACTTGCTGGGAAATAGGCACAATGACTACAATATCATTAGAGGTGTTATCTTCATGACTGTCAGGTACAATGACATCATGTGGTTCGTAGAAACCTAGAGGTCCACATCTAATGTCTTCATCTTCCTCGCCCTTACCATCAATATCAACATGTACTGTAGTATCATCTACATCATCATTGGCTCCCATAATAGGCTCGCTATCACTTGAATTAGAAGAATCATCATCAAACCCTTCATCATTTAAACTTTAAACATCATCTCTGGTGTTATTTTCCTTTATGTTATTATTTCTAACCATAAAGGGAAAATATTATTTTATGAGCTACTTTCCAATCCCATGTGTTTTAGAGGTAGGAACTCCAACATCTAAGATTAAATCATGATTGCAGTCCTCTCTTCCAAGCTTTGAGGAAGTAATAATATCATTGATATCATCTAAATTATCCTGTGAAATTTGTAATCCATCTATGTAAGCTTCAGTTGATGCAACCTAAAACAAATAATACATGAAGAAAAGAAGAAAGGTTAATACACAGTGATAAATGTTAATTCTTAAAGCATCAAGGAAATGTATTAAATATACCTTTACCTTTTAGGCTTTCTTTATCAAACCCAGTTCACTTTGAGCAGAGGAAGCATCTACAATAGTCTCTATCTTAACACTTTTATTGCTCACAATGGGTTGCTTATTGGTTGTACCTATGTTTTTATAAGGAAGGTGCAATGACAAATCACTCATATAAATTGGTTGCTCAATAAGAGGATGTTTAATAAGAGAACTAGTGAAATGTAAGAAAGACTAAAAACAGTTTTGTCAATGAGTGTCTCTTCCTATGGATGTTACCCTTACTTGGTTAATTAAAGGAAAGAATAATTGTCTAACTCTGAGATAATGCTCCTACCTATTTTCAAAACATGAAATAAAATTTGCTACAAGAACAATATCACAAGGCACCCCTTGGTCATACCTAAATTGTCTAGCTACTAAAAGTGTTAGATATAGTTGTTTTGACAACTCATTCTTAATATGAGCATATGGAGATTCAATCATAGATAGAAGGGACCCCATATATGCTTAAACAAAGAAGTTAAAATCAACATAAGAGAAACCACTATGAGAATTTATCATATTAATAAATTTATTAGAGCAAATTGGATACAAGTTCTTGAATTTGTTAAATCCTGGAATCCACTTTGTATAAGGGAAGAATAAAAAATTTTCTCCTTTATGAATATACTAAAGTAATTTGCCCCTAGATGTTTTATCTATCCATGTGCAAGTTCAATTATGCAAAGTTTTATAGCATTTCTTCAGTTTTCCACCCATATCAATTATAACTATCTTTGTAATAATAGTAGGATAGGGGACATATAATCTCTAAAGCATTCCCAAAAGGACATTTGAAGGAACACTACATTTATATATGTTTGCAAATTGAATTGACCCATTAAAAGCTCAATTGTCTCAAGGTACAAGTCCATACAATGATATAATGACCATAAGAACATAGGTGATAATGCAAAATGGTCACCTCATGCAATGCAAATGGCAATGGGAAATACTCTAACATTTAATCCATCATTTAGACATCTAGGAAGAACATATTGAGAAAGCCAAAATGCTAGGAAAGCCTCAAGGTTGTACCTGAATAATAAGTTCAATGTTAACTTTTATCTCTTAAACAACTAATAATAAAAGAAAAGTTTGATACTTACTTGCATCCAAACCCCGACCTGTTACTTAGAGTATTAGCTCTTTTAGCTTTCACTATGAAGAATTATCCAATCCACTATCTAAATGTTGATTAGGGTTCTTGTAAATATCATGTGATTTCTTAAGTGCATTATTTAACAACTGTTCAGTCTTATGATTATTTTTTGAAAGGCTAATGTCAGCCAAAATTTCTTTACCAAAATAATGTAACGAAAGCAACATATTCATATCCTATAAAGTAAACCTATCTCAACCTAAGAAGTCATGATGATATGTGTTAAGGTGTTCTATCTTGCAAATATGTTTGGCCATACATTCCTATCACCATCTTATTTTATGTCTAATTGACTTGTGAGCATAATAGGTGCTAAAATACTAGCTTTTTTCAGTGTTGCCTTATAGTTTGGTTTCTTTAAGATGTAATGCATCCACTCTTTCCATCCATCATGAGTCTTCGACGACCGTTCAAAGTATATTAGAGAAAATGGGAGTTCCACTCTCTCAATTTTGAAGCGTAAAACTAACTCAGTAGGTATAAGCTTTTTATATTGAATATGGGGTTTAAAATTGATGAATTGAAAGTCTCATTTATGAGGAAAGGTACTCAATTTCTTTCTTTTTCTACTACTCCAAAACAAATTAGAAGAGATGATTAAATCTTTCTAAGTATTTCTATCTAGTATTAGAGGAAAGCTTTTATCTCTATGCACCAACAAATTCTTTTACTGAGTAGAATTGCCTTGTTGAGGCATCTTTTTCTTATCCTTGGAAGACTTCTTCTTCACCATAGTCTTGGTGTTCATCATGGGAGACATGGTAAAAATTCAAAAGTATTTGCATCCGTAAACATGAAGACAAGGAATCAATTTTCAAAAGTATGTGCAAAAGAGTATAAGAACAAAAGCTAAAATGACTCTTTTACTTTAATTCTATAAGATGCTTATTTCTTTTGGGACAACTTAGACTTAATGTATCAAATTCTTGATGCATAGGTCTCGATGCATCAAACTCTTAATGCGCATGTCTTGATGCATTCAATCCTGATGCACAACTTCGATGCATCAAGTCCTGATGCATCAAGTTTGGATGCACGGTTCTTGATACACAATCCTGATGCACATGTTTTGATGCACAAACCCTAATGCATCAAATCTTTATATATATATATATATATATATATATATATTTATTGATGTGTCAAGTTTTGATGCACAATTCTCGATGCATCATCAAGTCTTGATGCATCAAGTCCTGATGCATCAAATCCTAATACATTATATTTTGACCCTATTAAATTTACGTTACATATTTTTATATTTGTAATTTATTTTTTTAATTTCATTATTATTATATTTCATATATGTATATATATATTAAAAAATAATATTCTTTACAAATTTAATATATTGTTTCATTATTATTATATTAAATATCAATTATTTTTATTATTATTAGCAAAAAAAAAAACAAAATTGAAAAAAACCCAAATGAAAGGATATAAGAGCCGCCACAGCCATTTAACAAAATTTTTGTAAGTTTGTTTCATGTGTTCTAACCCTTCATTTGTAAAAAGGTATAAGGGAGGAAGGAAAATAAGGAAGGATTACAATTTTCCATTGTTTGAGAATAGGAGGAAAATAAAGAGGGAAGAAAAATAACTCTCATTTTTTCCCTTTATTTTCCCTCCAAAATGGAGAGAAAATGTAATAATTGAATGAAATTATTTACTTTTTTACCCTTAACATTTCAATTGAAGGAGGGAAACTAAATTTATTTTTTCTCTTTTTTTCTTTATCGAAACATGAGAAAGGAAAATAGATGAAGGAAAATAAAATTTATTTTTTCTCATTTTTTTATCCAAAAGTGAAGAAGAAAAATAAAATTTATTTTCCCTTTTTATTTTCTTTCCTTCCTAAAAATTTGCCAAACATAAGATAACAGATGACAAATAAAAAAAGAAACATTCATTGTTTTATTCGTTGATTTGTGTTAGCTTCATAAAGCAACCAAAATTCCAAAAAGAAAAACTTACTCTGGAGAGTAGCATTGGATTGATTTATCCAAAACTTCATGACCCATATCCCATCTAAACCTTTACTGTGGCTTCACCTCTTCTTTAATTTTGGATCAATTTTGTTGTTATGCATAAGAACATATGACAAGATTATGTAAAATAAAAAAAAATGTTGCTTTTTAGTAAATGGTTGTTATATCATGGACCATGTTCATATTACAATATGAATTAAGGGTCCATTACATGTGCAAAAAAGAAAAAAATGGGTGCCTTTTTTTTAGTCAACAAACACATACTACTTTTTTAGAGAATTATACATGTTTATTTTTGGTAAACTGTAGTTTATTTTTTATACAATCTGTAAGCTCATTTTTTGTAAGCTGTAGATTCATTTTTTTTCTATAAACTGTACGTTTATTTTTTGTAAATTGTAGGTTTATTTTGATATAAACTGTTGATTCATTATTAGTAAATTGTAAATTCATTTTTTTATAAGTTGTAGGTTCATTTTTTAAAAATTGTAGGTTCATTTAGTATAAACTATAAATTTATTATCAGTAAACTGTAGGTTCATTTTTTGTAAGTTGTACATTCATTTTGGTATAAACTGTAGATTTCTTATCAGTAAACTATAAATTCGTTTTTTGTAAACTGTAGATTCGTTTTTTGTAAACTTTAGATTCATTTTTTGTAAACTATAAATTCATTTTTTGTAAATTTTAAATTTATTTTTTTATAAACTGTAAATTCATTTGGTATAAATTATGGATTCGTTATCACTAAACTGTAAGTTCATTTTTTTTTTTATAAATTATAAGTTTATTTTTTGTAAACTATAAGTTCATTTTTTTATAGTTAAATACTTTGATATTTGCAATTTCTTTTGTAATATTAAAATTGATAAACCTACAGTTTATATCAATTTTTTTGTGAAAATAAAAATAAGTCTATATTTTTTTCTAAACAAATGAAATAATAATAATAATAATGTCAATATAATTAAAAATGAAAAAAAAAGATGTATAAAAATATAAATATGTATATTTAAAGTAAAAAAAGAAGTTTGTTAAAAAAAATAAACAAAACAGTAATATTTAAAAATAAAAAAAGATGTTTGTTGAAAAAAGAAATAAAGCAATAAATACAGAATAGATAAACTCTTATATATTTACTGCTACACATATTTTAGACCTTTGAACAATAAAACATTATGAATAAGAGTTCATGTTATGATTTACTTTGGATAAAATGATATCTAAGGATATCTTACTTATATTTTCAACCCCAATGATTTTGCATGACACAATATTGTTCTAATCTGTTGATTGGTCTTTCATATTTCTCAAATCACAATATCTTTTTCTTTGCATCTTTAATTTATTAATTACTATCTCACTACAGAAAAATGTGCCCAACTGTTTATTTTGTAACCTAATCCAAATCAAATTCTATATTTGTAACCTAATCCAAATCAAATTCTATTTTTAACAATAGTAATGGATATCATCTTTTATTTTTTTTAAATTATTTATTATTATTATTATTATTATTATTATTAAATAATTCTATTTATTTAAAATTAAAATTTTTAAATTCATATTATGTTGGATACATGCGCACCCTTTAAATTAAAGTTTTTAAGCGCTTGCATGTAGGGGCATAATGTGGATATATCAATTTATATATATTTAATTATTTTATCTAATATATAATTTAATTATTTAGATTTTATTATGATTATAGTATACATTAACCCATATATGTTGTTACTTGCAATTTACTTCCTTAAATTTCTATTTATTTTAGATTCTAATTTATATTTATTTCGTTTATGCAATAAAGGACTCAATAAATATTTTTAGTCTATTGATGATCCAAATTACATCATGTACGAATTTAATTATGAAATTAGTGACAGAATTTTGAAATTAATTTCATATTATTTGGATAATTTAGAAATATTTGACTTGGTGAGATCATATTAAAACTCATTAAACATAACCCAATTCTTTTTAACCTTTTTTAATTGGCCTAAATGTCAACCATGTGTTGTCTATAGTACATGTCTTTTCCCTATTTGCTTTTCATTATATTATATTTACATCTTATCTTATTTAATTATTCTCACAATCTCTTATCATTATAAATAACATTTTAATTCATTTCATTCAAGATCCTTGAAACTCGTTTCTTCACTTTCTCCCATAGAGCTCTTATTCTCTAATTTTTTATTCTCTTACTCAGTTAGTACATTATCATTACACATATACATTTTACTCAGTTGAGTCATCATTGTAGCATATATGAATCTTTATTATTTTCTCACTTGCTCCCAAAACTTTAAACCTATTAAAATTGGTCACTCTTCCTCTCATGCTATCTCTCTACTATTTCATGGTGTATTGCTAAGATATAACATTATCTTGCTATCAACATCTTAATAACCCAAGCATCTATAATACTTATTTATTATTTAAAATAATTTTAATTTTTAATAAAATTATTATAAATAATTAATAAATTATATGTATAAGTCAAAATTTTATTTATATATAAAATTATTATAAATAATTAATAAATTATAATTTTTAAGTAGGCTAAATAATTCTAAAAATTAATAAAATATTGTTCATCTCAAAAAATATCTTTCTTTAAATAAATTATGAGAGAGAATATTTATTTAAAATTAAATTTAATTATTTAAAATTAAAATTAAATTATATATGTTAAAATTCAAAAATAAATAATTTTTTTTGAAGCACATCACCAGGGAAATTCTGCCCTTATTTTTATGAAATTATTTTAATATTAAAATAAATAAATTTTATTAACAAAATTAATTTTTTATATCACTTGTATAAATAATGATTTTAATAATATATATATATATATATATATATATATATATATATATATATATATATATATATATATATTCACTTTATAACATTATATAAAAGTTATTACAAGTTGGACTGAAATTTTTTTTTTAGATAAATAGATATCTTATATACAATCTGTATCACTCATATATTAATAAAATTATAGTAAGCCAACAGGGTTTTAGTATTTAACCCCAAAATACAAAAAAAGTGAGGAACGAGGGTTTGGAGTGGCTAATCTTGGTACTCGTAGGAGGCTCTCAAAAATTTCGGAGCTTCTTGTCTTTCGCTCTTATCGGGAAAGGGGCAGAGGACGCTTCTGCTTACTCTCAGTCTTCAACTTCTGCTTTAACGCCAAACAAAGGTGAACTTCTTGTTCATATCTGATAAAAAATAAATATAACTCAGTGTAAGTTAAATAATTTTGAGTACTTAATCGTCTAGTGCCCATTGCTTTCCTTGGACAGCAAAACTGTTTTAAACAGGACTGTTGCATTACTATGTTGCTGTTTCTACTTTGACGCAAGAGTCTAACATTATGCAAAGTGGTGTTTGTTGTACTTTATTCGGTGTTGTTTTTCTCGACATTGATTTATTATCAGTTTATGTTTATGCTAATCTATTTCAAGTGGCCTCCTTTATATGTTCTACCACTTATTCTAATTCATTTTTGGTAATTCTTTGACTTTCAGTTATTTTTCTTGTCTTGTATTCTGCAGTTTCTGATGATGGCTATTAGTTTTTAAACTTCATCAAGAGAAATTTAAAAAGAGGGTTAATTAGAATACCATACATTCATGGAAGCTCTTCAGAAATAAAAGTTTGATTTCTCTCCTGATTTCAGTGGTATTTGAGTTCAGTTATTGATTTGAGCTATAATTTTTATGCTCTAAATAAATTTCAGTTGTGAGACACATAGTGCTTTTTGCCCTGAAATGCCAGATATGTGTGTTGTGGATTGATTGGATCCAATAGCTTTTTCTAATTGCTCTGTAACTCCTGAAATTCTGACAATCTGTTTAGAGAATCCCAAAATAGCTTCTCTTGTTATTTGATAATCTACCTGAGTGATGCTTGCTTGTTTTCTCAATTGATTGTTCTTTCTTTGAATGGAGACTGGAGTACTTGAAATCCCATTGGGGAAGGAAATTATCTTGGGTCTAAATTTTAGTTGGTGATTGCTTCATACTTTGGCTGTTCCTCTGAAAATTGATTAGTTTTGATTGTTGACTCAAACGTGACAAGGTTGTTTGTGATACTTAAATATGATTATTTCTCGTGTGATTAATGTTTTCTGTTTAAACAAAGATAGCATTCTGTAATTATGGAAAGGGCTGTGATGGGGTGGTAGCCTCAGAGCTATCCTTTCTTTTAGCATTTTTTTTCCTTTTGAAAAAAAATAAAATTGCAAAGATAGATTTAAACAAATTTCCAAGGAAGGATTTAGGGGCAGAAAAATAAGAGTTGATATGACATGAATCCATTGTAGTTCTGTTAAATCTTTATGCAAACATAGAAAATGTCCTCTGTTTTAAAAAATGAATTTTTCCCGAGTCCAATCATCTTCCCCCCCTACTGGATGACATTTTGAAGAACACTTTGAAGAAAATGAAAAATACAGGGAAGAGCTACTTCATTCACCTACGAAGGGTTTCCTGAGATCACAACATGCGATTTCAAGCAATTTCCTAAAACAATTTCAATTCATTGACGGAAGAAGGAGGAAAAAAAATGGAAACAGGGATGAAAACTAGTGCTTTAGTTAAAAAATAAACCCTATTCTTTAGTTAAAGCGTGCACCCTATTTTTTTCTCACTCAGTTCTGTAAACAACTTTGTGTTTGTAGATTATATCTTGATGCTCAAACAATGCAATCTCGTCGTAGTTCCTTTCCTGCTGAATATTCCAATCAAATGCAGTCTGCCAATAACACTGCTTCAGTTCAGGTACTGGTACACATTTTCTTTTTTCTGAACTGCATTTTTATCTAACGAGAGCTTTTTTTTTTTTTTTTTTTTTTATAGTACTTTTCTTTTCTTGGTTGTTATTAATAAAACTTTTGCTCAATTTGTAGGCTTTTTCAGCAAATCCTTCTCCAGCAAATTTATATAGCATCTTACAAAATTCTATGCCAATTCAACTTCAATCAGGTACTATCAATCCTCAGATTCCAATGAACAGTTCAAGTACCGTTATGCCCAACATGCCACCTTTGATGACTCAACAACCTATATTCATTAATCAGCTCGGGATACCTCAGATGGGGTTTTCTCTGCAAAATCATTTAAACTATATAAACACTGTACCCATGTTCGTGAATCAAGTGAACCCATGTCAACTCCAAGGCCAACCATATACCCTTAATTTCTCCAATTTTCCTCAGCAGCTCAATCAAAATATGGGTTTCCCCCATCTACAAAATCTAATGCAAAAGCCAATTCCTTCTCAAGTTGTTGGGCCTCAAAATCGCAACTCTTTTGCAAATCCATTTCTTGTGGTTGGGCAACAAGCCAATCAACGGAACTTTGTGACGGGTAAGAGAATTCAGCAAATACCAGGGAACTTGTCCACAATGCCACAAACTCAGAACTCTAGATCTTGTGCTTCACTTGGGCTGCAGGTAATGATGCTTAAACTTTAAATGAAGTGCTAATTATCAGTCCCTTGAAATTGTGCACGTGTCACGAAGAGATTATTTAAGCTTGAGTATTCTGCATACGTAATCATACTAGTGGAAAAATGGCTTTCATGCTATAGTCCTTAATGTCAATGACTATGTAATGATGATGATTTCTTCTTATATCATGGACATGCTATATGCCACCATTTTAACACCTTTGATTGCTACAGGCATATCTTCTACCTGTGAGATTCAGCTATTAGTGCTGCTAGATTGAGATTTGTCTTTTTTAGTCTTTAATTATAAATTAAGCTCCTCATATTTCCCTATTGGATTGAACTTCAAAACAAGTTCTTCATGTGCACTGAAGATATGTGGTAGAGTTCACGATGATAATTCAATTGTTGTTTCCATCCTATGTTGTTACCTAATAGCAATGCGTTATTGTTTGTATGATTATATATGGTTCATTTTAAATATCATTATCATTGCCATTTCAGGTGTATGCTAGTACTTGGGAAAACAACAATGCTAGAATTCAAAATCTTCCAATTGACTACTAAGGCTCATTTTATTATCTTTATTGTAGATGCGTTATTAATTGCTTTGCTACAACTATTGGTGAATTCAAGTTCCAATCGTGTTGCAGGGTATTCCTGTTAATAGTGGCCAGAGTATTACATCAAGTTCCAATTGGAAAATGTTTCCCAGCAAAAACTTCAAAAAGAATCCAAAGAAAGAAGCATCAAAGTTGGGGTGTAGATTATTATCCTTCTTTTGGGATCTATCCTACTTGCAGATTTGGGCCCTGTAGCTCATAATCATGTTGAATTCAATTTATGCAGATTTACAAAGTCTCAATCACATCGTATGAATAATGGAAAGAGAAAGTTTAGGTTTTCTAATGAGCACGAGGAAAAAGGTATTTCAGTCCCATGTCTTAATAGAAAATTTGATTTCATGTTTATAAAGAATGTGACATTCGTATGGAGGATGTGATAGCACCATTGTATAAGCTCGTTTAACATTCTCTCTGCACTTGTTTTCGTTCTTTTGTTGCACTCTTGTAGTTGTGTTCCTTACAACAAGGAACGAAAGTGGAGAATGGATGTCAGAGTGTAGTACCATGGATGAAGTTCATGGTCATGGTTCTCTGCTTACCACCGTGACTTTCACAGCTTACGACTGCATGGTTATATACAATAATAGGGTGGTGGAAATGCGCTTATCCAAATCCCTGAAAGTCTCACCTAGTGTTGTTGTTTTACCTAGTCTCATTTGGAAGCTAGAGAATCATTCTCTTTGTTGTGGCCACTGACTGTTTATCTTGCCATTGTATCTTTCACATGCCTATACATTCTAAGAATAAAGCAACATGAAGGAGCTCAAACAAAACTCATTAGCTTGTGCATCTTTAATATGAAACCCTTGAAACCTGTCTGTCATAAACATTTTCTCTCTGATTAATTGTTTCAATATGCTCATTTACTGGCCCTCCCTCCCGCAATTCTAAATAATTCATGGTATATGTTCCCAGTGATGTTGTGTTCTGACTTTTGCATCGTTCCTTAAAATTACAGGTTATTGCTATGAGAAGGCAACTAATTTTGTATGTGCTAATGCTGCAGAGAAATCTAAGGAAATCAAAAGGTAATATTTACTTGATCCCCCTGTTAGATTATATCTTAAGTGCACTTAATACTTGCTGATTGAGGAAAAGTTGTGTTAACATCTTTTTTGTCACTCTACTTCTTAAAAACCATAACACTGCCTTGAGAGAGGGAAGATAGTAATTATGTATCGTGTCATGGGGATTTCTTTAGCTAATTTTACAAATTAAGGGCATCTCTTTGAGTCGATCATGAAACTGTAAATCGTATTTGCTTTTAAGCTTGGTAAGTCAATTTTCATAGGAGTAATAAAAACATCTTTATGAATTGAAATAAAGGTTCTTTGGCTGGAATGTAAATGGCGGTGAAAATGTCATCTTGTGGGAATGGATACATCAACAATTTATAGTTTCAGATGAGTTAAAATAGACACAGATATCAGGGGCACTTGCTCTTTCATAACCTCGTTCATGCCAGTTTAAAATTCAATTCATAGCATTGTTTATGCCAACCAATTCAAGTAGCTTGAGCTCAACTGAATTCACATCAAGTCAATCTCGAGGATTTTGCTAGCCTATATTGAGTAATTCATGAGTTGTCTCGGTTTACACTTTTAGTCATGCTAATATGAAGAAACTGTTCAAAATGCCTGAACTGTTAGGTCTTCTTTGGGATTGAATCGCAGCCTTTGTTCATGGTATTGGTCGTCTGGAACTCAAGTTGAAGGTTGTAGCTGAACATTCTTTCACTCCTGATTCTTATTGGTCAGACCTAGGGATGTAATTAATTTTTTAGTCCTTGTATAAGAAAAGGAGTAGCAAATGTTTGGAATCAAATGAAAAGGCTGAACTTGTTATGCTAGTTGCTTAGAGGAAGGAAACAAGAAGTTTTATCTGTGATGTTTTCCCATTCAACTTCAAGCCTGAGGTTGCACATTAGTTGTGATAATGGGTATGATTTGTCATCTTTCGTTTGTTTCTAATGGTTTAGAACTAGCATATTATACCCATGTATTGCATCGGGTTTTGCATATTATGAACAACGATAAATAATAATAATGATGATGATGATGATAATTTATTTTGAGTCAAATAATAATGAAAATTTAATAATATTATAACAAATTGAAATGAGTGAACATTTATCCAACCATTCTTGCCATCTTATTATTATTTAACCTCTTTCTTTCCTTTCACACTTTTGTACCAATAACTTTTTGTTTGGTTTATATATTTTTATGTTTTTTAAATTTGACCTATTATATTATAGATAATTAAATATGTCATTTCTTAAAAAAACAATTTGAAGAAGTGAGAGAATTGTAGAATAGATTTAACTCTCGCTATCTGTCCTGTTGCATTAAAGATTGGAACCCTAGTTGTCTCTTGAACTATTCTCTGAACACAACTTGCTCATTTTTCTACTTTTTTGGAGTTATGTATCCCCCAAAAAAAAAAGGCTTCCATGGAGCTGACTTTGGGGCCAAGTCCTTTTTCATTAATTTTTTTGATTGTTTTAATAATTGTTTATTTAATTGTTTGATTTAGCCATATTAAATTCTTAAATATAAAATAACCTACTATTCAATTTTCTCATGCTTGAAAAGGATGCTATTACTTTCACCAAAAAAAAAAAAAAAGTCATTTTCTTTTTGTTTTTCCAAAACTACATGCCATTTTAATCTTTTTTTTTCCCCAAGTGTCGCTTAACTCTTGCAGTTAATTCTCTTCCTCTCAAAGTAAAATGCCTTTTTTTTTTTTTGAAAAAGAAAAAATTCTCTCACATTCCATGAAAGCTAATACATCTTAAGAAGAAATCTGAATCACTCGATCTTAACCATTAATCGTGCCATACCAATTCATCAATTAGTAACCTGATAAAGAAACACTAACGTTTCTTTTTCTATTATTCTATCCTGTTCCTCATTTTTACTAATTCACTTCCCAATTTTTAATTCAATAACCTAATCATAGCTTTCTTTCACAAACTTCCTACATTAACAATTCATGTTTCCCTCCCTCATTTCTAATCCTCATTTTCAACATTCAAAATACCATCTGAAATCTGAAATTTAAATTATAAAATGAAACATGAGTAGGCTGAAATTTGATGAAATGGATCCCATTTTCTGTCTCTCCTCACTTTATCATCACCAAAAGCATTGAAGAGAAGAAAATACAAACCAATACATGCAACCTCAAATCAGATAGTCTATGATATTCCTATTTGACACATCTTTGATTCTCGATTTATCAAATTTGTATTTTTATGTATTCGATAAATTTACGTTTTTACATATTTCTGAATTTTAACGTGGTACAGTTGAAGAATGATAGCAAACCAAATTAACAGGTACCAAATAGAGGAGGAGAAACAGAGAACTAAACTCAATAGCTTATAAAGCTAACTATAATCTCCATTGTCAAATGGAGGTGGGTAGAACTCATTCCCAAAAGGTAGCTCTAAGGAAGATGATATCCAATCCGCATATATATAGACCATAACAGCTAGTAACTTAGTGATGTAAGATAAATACAACTTCTAAGACTCTCCATGATATGCAAATGGCCGGGAGTCAAAACCCATCATCGTAGGCAAAAACTTGGCTTTGATACCATATCAAATGAAATTGGGTAGAATTCATTCTCAAAAGCTAGCTTAAAGGAAGACAGAGTCCAATCCACACATATATAGATCATAACGGCCTAGTAACTTAGGTGTAGATAAATACAACTTCTAACAACCATCTTTCTTCTGTCTCTTGTTATTCAATCTCTTTCTTTCCATTTACTTTTGTATTAGTAATTCTCTTATTTTTATGCACTTTTAAATTTTACCTATAATATTATAGAAAGGGATAGAAAGGGAACAAATTTTGTGTTGATTGAAAAGTTTTCTTTTCTTTTTCTATTTGGTAATAGAAGTCCAGTTTCATAGTATTCTTGTTTGTTTGTTTGTTATTCCTTATTGAAGCTACTGTGAATTTAAAAGAGTAGCCTCACATTCTGATTCATGAGCTTAACTTGCTCAACATCAAATGCCAAATTTTGTACAACCATCTGTCTCCATTTTGTTTCACCTAGCTGATTGGATGGAGAGGTGGATAAGTTTGAGCTGAAGTAAAAACTAGTAGGCATTTTCTGCCACCTCCTAATACTCATTTTTGGTCAAAATGTCATCCAGGCACTCATGCACATGGAGATACACAACAAAGCAGAATGGCTAAAGATAGTTTAGCCATTCTACTTCACCTGGCTTACTACTCATAAGGCACCTGATAGCTTTTTGTAGCTTTAGTATATTTATATAATTTCCGCAACTATAATCGCCATGCATCTTGCATTTTGCTTTATACTTTGCAAACTTTCTGTTTTAATTTTTTTCTTACACATGATTAAGTTCTCTTGCTTTGACCTATACGGAACAAGAAATCGAACAATGGCGTGAAGAACGTAGGAAGAACTATCCATCAAAGGCCAACATTGAGAAGGTCTGATTTTCTGTTCTACTGCCATATTATATTGTAATCAAATGGTTGTCCTGATTGTTTCACTTTAACTCCTGCAGAAGTCCAGTGAAAGGCTAACAAACTCTGAGGTCATCAATAATATAGAGAACAAATACCGTCGGCAGGTATTTTACATACATTTCTGTGATTATTGTTGTAAATATTGTGTGGTCAATTTTAAGGCAAGAGTTTCCTTTTGTCCTCTCAACAATTTGTTATTTGACCGGTAATTTTTATTGATGTTTTGCACCAACTTCAAAATATCATTGCTTTTGGTAATGGCATGAAGTTCAAAAAAAAAAAAAAAATTATTCTTTTCATTGCACACATATCAGAGAATATTAGCATCAAGTTCACTTATTTTTAATCTTTTATTCCATGGTGAACTATTTTTACTCATCTTGTGCTGAAGTCTTGTCCTGGATATTCTAGTTTTCTTCTTTCCATTTTTGGTAGTTCATAATTTTAGTTGGACATGTCTCTGTAACCTAAACTGTATATGAAGCCTAATATGTTAACTAGTATTCTAGCTTTCATTACAATCTTTCTTTTACGTTCAGAAAATAGATTTTTGCTTGCATTATTCAGAAAATGTGATTTTAAGTTGGTATGAAGTGCTGCATTAGAGTGGTTTTGATCAAACTTGCCCTCTCAGAAACATTTGAATTATGGTGGTAACTTCAGTAGTTTAAAGTCACTATTGTTGTAATGGAACAGAAAATGGCATAGGGTCATCCCCAAAATGCTTAATTTTTTATTGCCATATTGGCAAATGACTTGGACCAAATATAGTCATCTCCAAAATGCTTTATTTTTTATTGCCATATTGGCAAATGATCTTGACCGAATATATTCTGGATTATTTTTTTTTCTTTTTGAATGGATAATTTGATTATTAACTGCAAGTCGCTTTCAACTCCAAATTACGTTTTCCTGGATAATTTGTTGGAAACCTTGTGCGCAGCAACTCAAAAAGATTTTAGCGAAGCAGGCTGAGTTGGGAGTTGAAGTTGCAGAAATACCATCACTCTACTTGTCAGATTCAGAGAAACAAGTAAATAGAAGGGAAAGTAATATTTGGCTTATTGCTAAGAAGGGCAAATCTGAAAACAAGCAAGACAGAAGAGGAGGGCATAAAAAAAATGATCAGTTGGCTAAGCAGCAAAATTTAGCAGAAAAGAATAAAAGGAAGCCAACACTTTTGCAGAAACTTCTGAGTGCAGATGTAAGAAAAGATGAGCTCCACTTGTTGCAGGTTTTTAGGTTCATGTTGTTGAACTCTTTCTTTGAGAATTGGCCAGAGAAGCCCTTGAAATTTCCTTTGATAGTAGTCAAGGATGACGAGGATAATGAGGTGGCAGCAAAAAAATCATTGCTTGCTGGCAAAGATGTTTATGAAGTTAGAAAGAAGAGAACTACTGAAAATTTCGTTCTTGTTCATGCTAGCAATGAAGATGATAGTGTTGGTGACAAGAGTCGACGTGACTGCGATGAAGATGATGAAAGAGTGGAACAAGCAACTAATGCCAGGGGAAAGTGTAGTCTTCCTGAGGAAACTGACAAAACTGAAGAAGAGGGCGAAATAATTGACTAAGATTGCTTCTCATTATATCATAGAAATTGTTTAGTTATTTATTTATTTTTTGTTTTTCTTTCCATCTAGTTTGGATAAGAGCTTGCAAACGATGAATTGGGTGAAGCCAATGAAATGCTTGAGATTGTCTCCCGGAATGTTTAAGAGTTCAATTAAGAGGGAAACTTATAAAATTGACTATTTTGAAATTCTTATTTTTTAGTATTCTGAAAATAGAAAGTAAATCGTAGCAAATTTTAACATCTATTGTTACCAAGTAAAAAAAAAATGTTTTTTTTTTTTTTTGAAAAGATGTCAATTATATCTTCGTTAAATTTTAGTTATTACTTTGTCCTTATGCTACAAGACAAACTTTTAAATAGTGAAATGACATTTGTACCTTTATTTTATTTTACAAATAGGAACTATTAGTTTGATTAAATTACAAATTTGCCATTGTGTCTACATTGTACCGTTATAAAACATTTAAATAATTATTTTGTATAGTAAAAAAAATCAACTTATACTCATTTAATTTTTATATTAATTCCTTTAAGCTTCACTTAAAATGATGTAATGTATTAAATATTATCAATTTTAATTAAAAATATAATTAAAATCATATTGAAGATATGTTTTAGTTTAAATATTTCTTAGAAATAATGTTTTATTTGCTCCATTTAATTTACTAGTTAAAGTAACAAAACATAAATTTTATTATAAAAATCTTCATTTATAATTAATCATCGCAGTATATATATATTTTTTAAAAAAATTTGAGACTCCGTCTATTATGAGCACGTATTAGAGGAAATGGTTTTAACTATTCATATTGTGTAATTTTTATTGTGCTAATTATGCCCTAAACACTATCACCTATAATATTTGTCTACATGCACTTTTTTTAATTGAAAATTTTTTTGAATAATATATAGCCCAACTATTATTATTTAAATTGTGCTAAAACAATTGACTAGAAGTACATTAAAAAATAATGAGTCCACATTATTTCTTAGAAACAATCTATTTTTATTTATGTTACTTGTTAAATAAAATTAAAATAAACTTTAATTATTATCTAGTCGAAATATTTAAAAATCAAAATTTGATAATAAATTATCATTATTTAATAAAAATGCTACTGTGCCAAAAGAACACATTTAAAGATTGTGAAAATTATAAACAATAAATGTTTAATGGTGACATTATGTCATTTTGAAAACATTTAATATTTATATATACTATTCAATTTGAGTATTTTCGACTATGCTTAGGTACAAATACCATAATATATCTTAAATTTTTTTAAATGATTAGTAAGTGACATATAGTGAGTGAAATTATTTAAATTAAAAAAATAAGAAAAAGTAGGTTATAACAAGATCTTAACTTTGAAAATTATATTATTATGTTTGAAAAATTTTATTTTTATTGAACTTGTTTATTATTTTTTTATATTTGAGATTAAAAAAATATTGTAAGAATTCTAATCAATGATAGTTTATAATTATTTTTAATAAATATACATAAGTATTTTTGTAAATGTATATGATAAATTTTGTAATCATATTTTAAAATTAATAATATCAATAAATAAAAATTAAGAGATTTTGAAGTTCCTATCAAATTTGGATTAACTAAACTATGAAAAAATTACAAAAGCTGGACAAACATAAAATTTTAGTGTAAAAAGTTTGATATTTTATTTTGATATTAAGTTGATTCTAGTGGCTTGAATTTAATTTCTTTATTTTGAAGTCATTGGATTATGATTTTAAGTTTTTTTTTTAATCGATCATGTAACTTCAAAGTTGATAACTCATTTCTATTAATTACATGTTTAAATGATATTTGAAAGATAATAAATTTTTGAGAAGTTTTAATCCTAATATTTGAGTATTTTTTATTTTGATAGGACTTATTTTATGCATGCTTTTTAAGAAGTCTTCAAAAATAGAGTAAGGTGGCTTTAGAATTGAATAAAAGAAGAAAATAAGTGAACAATCTAGGTGAATAGCTCTGTGCACTTTGAACAGTTTTGTGCAATGAGATAAATAGCCTTGTGCAAGAAAAAGATGTATGGAACACTCTTTTAGAAGAAGCTAAGTTGACTACATCCATAAATGACTACACTTTGAATTGACTTGTAGAATAATTTTTGAAGACTTAGAAGACCTATAATATATGGATAAAAATTTGAAAATGCCTAGTTTCTAAAAAAATTGAATGATGCATACATCCAAACTGTATAGAGAAAGTAATGAGCATTTAAGTAGATAAAGTCATGATGAATCTAAAAGCTATCATATAGATAATTCAAATTCAAAACTCTTTATATATCAATTTACAAAGAGTTAGATGGTGAATCTAGTTTCTAATAAAGTAAATAGTTTAAAATTTAAAGCTTTGTAAAGAAATTTATAGCTATTTGAGTGAAAAGAGTTTCTGTAGAGGATACTCTGAATGGTCCTGTGAGTGCCTTGTTTTTCAATATTACATTTAAATAAGTGAAATCTTGCTTGCGATTCCTACCTTTTATTGATTATTAGGAGGGTCGTGAGGACATGGATGATACATTAGTATAACCTTAAGTGATGACACATGTTTAGAATTATTTGGGAATCCTTAGAAAGGTCTCTTAAGGAATAGAAGCCCTTATTAATGGTTTTGTGGTCAATGGGAGACCAAAGTGAGACAATACATTAGTATCATCCCTAATTAACATGGAGTCACCACTTGAGTTTTGTTGGGAAAATTTTTTGAAAAAAGACAAATTCTAAGCCTAATAAGTCAATTAGAAGGGCCGATCCATCTTCACTCCCTCAAAGATTGGGTTTGAAAATTGGGTACGACATGGGAAAAGGTTAGACACCCTCATATCACTTAGATTTAAGGGTTTGACCTTTGAGCATTTTTGTTCACAATTTCAATTTTACCCTCATTATTAATTAGTTTGACTATTAGTCTTCAAAAATTCATCTATTATATCATTACAAACATTCACCATAGGAGGAAGGGGTACAAACATGATTTCAAATGGGGGAAACATGCATAATCATAAACATATAAATGCAAGAAGAAAAATACATCTCCATCTATAAAAAGAACACATGTTAGTACCACATCAAAATCAAAATAAAAAACCTAACTATTGTGGAATCTAACAATGCCATTAATCATAACAATTCTCCCTCCACATTTAAGAATCATACATATCTTACTCCAAGTCATAGACCTAATATGCATATATGTCCAATGTCCATATACCAACAATTTAATCACCATGGTAAATCAACTATAAACATACATAATTGAAAAATAAAAAAGTGAAATAGGAATGAATGATGCATAGGGGTATGAGAGTGCATATTAGAGGATAAAAGAAAGGTTTAGGGAAAGGAATAAAATCGTTAATTTGGAGTCTTAAGGTCATTGGATCGTCTTCCATCGATACTCTAAAAGAGTCATAGCATCCTAGTGATACCTTTAACTATTAAAAAAGCTAAAATATCGAAATGGTGGAAAAAAATTACATAAGGCCATGGACAAACATATAATCAAACCATAATGAAAGAAAGCAAAATGAAAGGTCCTAAGGCAGTAAGGCCTCTCCTTTTATGACATGAAATCACCAAAATGAGAGTAGAGGGAATGTGTAAACTAATGAGCTAGGCATTCGCCCTTTATGGTTATAAAGATTGAGAACATATGAATATTACCAATAAATATAAGCAAAATTGAAAACATAATGAGATCAAAGGGTCATTGGGAATTGAGTTCCCTCTCCTAATCATATCTTTAACATGTGCACAAACATAAAATAAAGAGAAAAACATAGAAACATGAAGAAAAAGGTCTTCAAGACATTGAAATCATGAAACTAAACTAATTTTTTGATCTTTACCCTATTTATTTGAAGAATAGAGGTCATGTACCTCACCCTATTCTATTGCTGGAGCTCACAAAAATCCCTTAGAAACCTTAAAAACAAAAGGAAAATGAATGAATAAAAAGACTGAAAAAGCCAATGGTTCTAGTCAAAGCTAGATACACATCAATTGGTGGTTTGTACAACTTGCTTAATAGTTTGTACATACCATATGAAGTCTATATAGACTACTAAGATTATGATTTTTATAAAATGAAAAGAAAAATAAAATAAAAGAGATAGGAAGTTTAGGGTTGAATGCTCTTCTTGACATGCCTTGTCCTTAGAGGCACTTGAGATAATGAATTATCCTTCAAATGTTAGGGAAAATACAAAAAGTCATGTCAGAAATCCTTGGTGTTTACATTGAATCTTTGGTTTGAGAGTTGGATGCTTTATTTTTTATGTTTAGTGAGGCTAAAAAATGATTTTGGCAGAGTTTGGTTAAGGAAATCCAAGCCTCCCCTTCCTTTTCTTAATAGGAGTTATTTATAGAGGTAAGGGAGGTGCATTTGAGCCAAATGGCTTAGGTTGCACTTGATGGTCAACCTCTAGTAGATAGGATCAAAGAATCTTTAGAGATTAGGGTTTTTAAGTTATATGTATAGCCAATAAGTTGGCTGTACTGACTAGATGTTAGTTGTACAACCATTAAAAGTCAAAAGTCAACTATTCTAGAAGCTTCTATTTGTTAGGGAAAGGAATATGACTGTACAACCAAGTGAGCTGGCTGTACAACTAAATGAGTTGCCTATATAACCAATTAGAGGCAATTTTATAAGGTTTTGAGTTTGTCTTAATTTGAATGATGGGTTTGGTTTGGGTTTGATTTAAGGTTTCTTCCAAGCTTTGTTCCTTCATTTTGCAAGGTTTTCCCTACATTCTTTGGGAATAATTCTGATAGTTTCTTATCATTGGCCTTGCATCCTAAGGTCTAAAATCCAATGCTTATAGGTCTTATTCCACATTAAACAACCCTAAAAAACCTATATATTCACCTTTGAATAGGTCCTTTCTCTGCTTGAACAAGCCTATTCAACATGAACAAAAATGAATATTTTTTTTAAATACTTGAATGGTTGAACAAGTGAAATGACTTATTAGAATGACCATTCGCCTCTTAATGACTAGTCTGGCCTAAAAATGGCTAGTAACAACTGGTTTTGTGTTTTGAGAATTTTCAATCATTCCAATAGACATTGGGATATATAAAGGCATTTAATATGGCCTTATAAATAAACTTAACTTTTAAAGAGAGAAAATAAGCATTTGCAAGGGGATTTTTTCTTTATAAAAATAAAAGTGAGCTTGGTGCATATATATCTTATATTTTATAAGAGTTAGATTTTTTTTTTTGAGCATTATTTGTACATTTTCTTATATGAAAGGCTTAGATACCTTCTTTGATAATTCTTGTGAGGGTATAAAAGTCGGTGCTTTGCTAGCAAAAACATATAGATTGGTGATTAGCCTAAAAAATACTAGTGGAATTTTGCTTTCTTGAGCCTTGTAAAATGAGAGTTGGAAGGTTTCTCTTTAGCCTTCAAAAAGATAGGTTACTTTTAAACCTACAAAATAGGAGGTTATACTTGAGCCTAAAAAAAGAAGAAGTAAAGGCCTAAGTGGTTGTTTAAGAAGTAAATGTAGGTATACTGTTAAGCCATTATAAATCTCTTGTCTCATCTCTTTTCTTCTACTTCATTTTCTTGTTTGAGAGTAAAAGTGAAATTATGAGTTCTATTTTATTGTAAATAATATTTAAGTAACTTCCAATAAGTTCCAAGCATTTTTGAGAGGCACCTAATTCATCCCTGCTTTTGGGATGCCATCCTTACTAAAGGACCAACAATTGATATTAGGGCCAAGTTCTATATATTTGAAAAAGAAGCTTAAAATTGAAGATTTAAATGTTAAAAAGCAAATATCCATGGCAACAATCAAGTCCTTTAGTCAATAATGTGATTTGGAATCACAGAGGTGTTGTCCCAAGATGGCTTAGAAGGGGGTTGAACAGAACAATAACAAGTTTAAAAACTTTTTTCAATAATTATGAAGAGAATCAATCACATAATGACACTAAGTTTTATAGAGCTTCAGCTCAAACCAAGCTTATGTCTTCTTCTCTAGATCCCATTAGAGATTTCCACTAACCAATAGCTTATAGGTACTATTGAAAAACCTTTCCATAAGTGAATTTACACAAGCACCACTTAAGCATATACAAGGTGAATTTGTGGACAACACCTAAAAGCCTTTTACAAATAGTTTACGGTCACTTTTCAACTCTAATCTAAAATAGTTTATAGATGCTATCTTAAACCTTAAAAAAAAAAAACTAGTTTTAAGGTTCTAACTCTAATCCAAGAGATTTCCTCACACAAAAAGAAAGAAGCTCTCATACTCAAACCCTCGATTCAAGTAGAAATTTACCTTTTTGAAATGCTTGAGTGCGTTAGAGATTATTGTTGCTGATGTAGCAATACAAATCTTATTTTTCTCTTCAAAAAATAGCTATCATATTGCTGAACTTAAGAACTTAAAGATCACTCTTTAAAGTTTTAAAACTCTTTTAAATGGTTTGTTGTAGATAAATTAACTTGTCTCTTATTGTTCTTCAAGCTTTCAATCCTTAACTAGGTGAAAAAAAAAAACAAAAATGGCTATTAGATTATCGAATTGTCAATGTAATTGTTAAAGATTATTAACAGTCATTGGACATTTTCAATGATCATTAAAGTTCAATGCCCATTGAGTGTCATGCTTTTCTCCTTATCCACCATCGTTGAAATTGTACAACATCCATTTTCATCAATGCTCATTGCATACTCTTAAACCGTTATTGGCTTTAGTTATTTGACCCTTGCTAATTTAGCATTTTCCTTGAGGATTCTCAATGGAGATTGAGCATATTTTATGCCTCATTGGAATGTCAACCATCATTGAATTTTCTAGTCTTGATCATTAGAGTAGCCTAACAATAAAACTCAATGCTTATTGTGATCTTATCTATGCCCATTATGATAATCTTAATGATTGTTGCAACATTCACAATCATTAGTGGCATACTTAGTAGAGTTGGGCAATTTTATCAAGCTTTTTCAAATTGTTAGCTTCCTTCAATGCTCATTTATTCTTTCTCAACAATCATTAGTTAAATGTCCCATCATCATTAAGCCTTATAAATCACTTACACTTGCCTTTTTTTAGCCCAAATTGAATTCCCATAATGCTCGTTGATATGCCTCAATGCCTGTCATGAATTCGTAATACTCATTAGCTAGTTTGAGCTTTTTTTTTTCCTTAACTCTAACGTTTGAATGTTGCTAAGTGTTTTTGCTTGACTGTGCTTGAGATATTGAATGAGGGGCCTATAAGATTACTTCAAGATAACTTGCACAAAGGTTATATAAATAGCCTTTATTTGTGATCTTTAAAATAATAATTAAGACCTAGAAGGTTCAACATTCTCCCCCCTTTTTTGATGTTGACAAACAATATAACCATAGTCTCCTTTTTTTAACTTATGTAATTATATGTTAATCCAAACAAGTTTTCATATCACTACTTAGCATCTTTTTTTCATCATTCTCTTCCTTTATGTAACTATAAAATGTGGTTACATACCTCATATATCCTTATTGCCATTACTACTATACACAACTTATTTAATTTTAGCCAAGTGTTTATATCCACATTGCAAGTTAATTATATCAGTTTAAGGTTATACTTATCAGATGGTTGATTATTTCTCCCCTTAGTCATGTGATCTCTCAAATGATTGTCCATTTATGTGAAAGTGAATATATATATATATATATATATATATATATATATATA
>CATIWR010255962.1:0-14564 GCA_949677035.1 Omphalea diandra | reverse complement strand
TTCACCAACATCTGGGGTCTTTTCAGCCAGTTTCCCAATTGTTTTTGCCATCTTTTCAGAGTTGAAATACATCTCAACAGACTGGCAATTTTTAGGAGTAATAATTTTGATATTGCCATCTGCAAACTCTGTGATAAGCTTCTGTTTAAGCCTCCCCATTTCATTAGCTTCCCCATGAACAAGAATTATGTTAGGAGGCATGAGCTCTCTCAAGAAAGTACTTGTCTGAGCATGATCCGCATGGGCGGAGAATGAAATATAATGGACCTGCATGTTCAGTGGAGCAGTTAGTCCATTCATCAATGTGACCTCCTTCGGTTCATTAATAATAGTCTTAGCTAGGGTCCCTTCAACAACATATCCAGGTATGACACAGGCATTTTTCTTATCAGCACACCACTTATCAAATAACTGCCTTGACAGCCCACTTTGCAGTCCACTAGGACTTGCCATGACCACCGATGGACCTACATCAGTGAAATCCTCAATGCTATTTAATGGTGATATATGCTTGAATTTGAAGGGATTTGAGGTTGCAAGCTGGTTCCGGATCCTCTCATTCATTGAAAGGATGTATGTCTGATAAACAGTCATACACTTCTTAGCAAGTGGAGAAGCATAATATATGGGAACATTATGGAGCTCAGGATGGTTTGACCAATACTCATCCAAAATCAATAGAAGTTCTTGCGCACGTCCAAGGGCAAATGCCGGGATTAGCACACGACCCCCTTGAGATATGGTTGAGTGGATGACGTCAGTGAACCGCTTCTCTCGAATGTGTCGAGGTTGATGGAGCTGGACCCCATAAGTAGATTCAATTATACATATGTCAGGGGAAAATTGTGGCATCTCAGCAGCACGAAGATGTCGATCTTCTTCACGTGAATAGTCACCAGTATAGAGAACTCGAACACCAGCAATGTCAACCATGAACATGGCAGCACCAAGGACATGACCAGCGGTATAGCACCAAAATTTAATACCATTCACCTCCACTGTTTGATGGAAATCAATAACCTGCAATATCAAGTCTCAATGAATTGTCGGGAAAGTTGATTTAAACATAAGCCGATACACATGCTTGCAAATGCATACACACAGATTTACTATCAAAAAGTCAACAAAACAAGGATGCCAGGTTGATAAAAAAAAAAATTATACATTTTCAACTGATAAAAACTCTAGCACCAATTAGAAGCAAAAAGTAATGCCAGAACTTTTTTAATCTAGAAGAATCAATTCAACGTGGAAGGAAGCACCATAATAATAAATGGAATTCCAAGGACCAGACACCGGTATGCCGAAGTCCAGGCTCATGGAACAAATATATCTCAAATGAAAGAATTTCAATATAAGGCCTAGCTGCAAAGTCTTTTTTATGGAACCATAATTAGGGAAAAATGGCAAGCCCAGAAAAAAAAAAATTACTAACACTAGGAAACACGAACCTCAATTTTATCCATGGACCGATTTATGTCTTGTTCATCAAACAACATGTCTTCAACTGAAACCTTGCTCACTTTTACATAATCTGTTACAATTAACTTGTAGATAGCCTTTGTTGCATGAGTCATGAAAACACGGCCCTTAAATGTGGTCTGGAAAGATGCCACACATTAGTTTAACTATTAAGAAAACCATATAATATAATTTGCAGTAACCCATCCACAAAGAAGTAAACCTTCTCCAAGAAATAAGGCAGAGATGCAGCATGATCCAAGTGAAAGCTGCAAGAAAACATATCACTGTCATGAATAAAGTGACAGAAGAGGGGAAGGTGAGGCAAGAGAGAGAGAGAGAGAGAGAGAGAGAGCTAAATAAATTTTGAATAAAAAAGAAATGGCAGATAGTGGAAATGAAAACCACTAATTGACATGATAAAGAAGATGAAGAAGAAAGATAGGCAATAACACTTTTAGTTTTTATTTTCCAAATCCCAAGTTATATCAGAACCCTACAACAATACATTTCAGAAAGAATTATCGCCTGTTCTAAATCGCCTAAAAGGAGAAAGGTATAATTGAAAACAACAGTTACATTCATACACTATCTCATCCTAGTATTGGAGCTCCCACTATTAAGTCCCACATACTCTTATTCTCGCAACATCAAAATCCCAACAGAACATAGCGCTCCACATAAAAACAAAGACTTGTAACCCTTAACCCATCACATAGACTTAGAGGAAAGGAAAAGCATAGTTAAGTACAAAATTTGCTTTTAACAGAGTTGAGTCGAGCCACTGATTAATTAGCCAAATTATAGGGCCTAACACCCATCCTAATACACAAAAAGTAATCAGTATAAGGAACTTAAAAACACCATCTTTTAGTGCAGCAAATTGCGAAAACACATAAAAAGCAAATAATTACAACAAATGAGAAAGACACACATACTGGGTAACGAGAAGCACATCAACAGTGGAAGGATCAATCTCGTCAAAGTAAGGCAATGCAGCCATGCCTGAGTACGCTGGATGAATCCCACAATCAAACTATATATTAAAAAAAAAAAAGAAAAAGAAATACTGATTAGAAAGGAATTAAACAAACAAACTTATAAGTCAAACGATCAAATGTGCACACAAAAATCTTAATAAACAAACTTATAAGTCAAATTATCAAATGAGCATACAAAAATCTTAATAATCACTATATCATACCAACACCGTCTTTCCTTTGAAAGACATGTAAACGCAGGATCGACCCACTTCATTTCCAGCTCCAAGAGGCATAATTGTCAGCTGATCCCCTTCTCTTGTTGCTGCTACATCCCTCCTTTTCAAAGATGATGATTGTCCTGTTGAAGCCATTCCTGAAGTATAAAAGAAAAAAAAAATTCTTTTTTAGATGATGAAAACTGGAGTGAACTAATGAAGAATGGCAGATAAGTCGGAAAGCCAAACTTCAGCTTAGAAGAGAGATGTAAAGGCGTGTTTGGATATCCGGACATTTAAAGAAGAAAAATTTAAAGGGATAAAGAAGGATTTTGATTAGTATTCACCTGAATTTTATGTTAGGAAATGCGAAATCTAGAAATTGAGAGGCAGCGCGCTATGGATTTGAAGAGAGTTAAAACCCTAGAGGGTTCTTCAACCCTGCCCTCGCAACGGATACAGGTCGGTTGTGAGGAATGAACCGAAAACCACAACCGATTAGGTCGGGTTGATTGACTGATTGGGTTAAAAAGAAAAAGCCCATGCGACCACAGTGGGAGTCGAACCCACGACCTTCTGATCCGAAGTCAGACGCGCTAATCCACTGCGCTATGCGGTCGAAGTTGTTGGGTAGACGAATTAAAAGACTTTTAATTATTCTTTAAATGAGCATCACCTTAACATTTTTCCAGCAACCAATGTTTTCCTTAATTTGTTTCATATAGATGCATATTAACTTTAAATCACTTCTTAAATCTTACAATTCAATTTTTGATTTATAAAATAAATGTCTTAATTCTCAAATCAAGTGATAAATACAATAATTTGTGATTGAACTAACATACGGTAATCTCTTGAAAAAGAAAAAAGTGACACATTCACACTGTTGATGACAATGTGTATTCTCTATTAGCTCTCGTGTCAGTTAGAAATTGTATATACTTTTGTTTACTTCTCTGGTTTAGTGTTTCAACAATGTTACATGTTAGAAATCTTCATCATTATACTAACTGTTCCGCATATCAAGAGGTTCAGATTGCTTTTTCCACCATTCTTATGTTTAGCATCTAAACTCATGTACATGTTTGTTCAACTCCATGTCAAAAAGATTTAACTGATGAACATTATGTGGTTAGAGCATCAGGAAAATTGGTGGCTGCACCAAGAACTTTGACCAACATCAGGAAATGTTTCGTGCCCTGGCAATGCAGTGACTTGTCCATCTCTGCTTACGTGAATTGGGTACTGCATCAAGTGTCCCTTCATTTCCCTGCTCTCCTCAGCCACATCAGCTTTCCAGTTACCTTTTGCAATCTTTTTCACATGCTTGATTGATGTGAGAGTTTATGGTTCACAGAAATCCTCCTCAAGGATGCCAAGGTGCTCTGCCCAAAGAGACATCCAGCAACCATATACCTACGTCCACATAATGTGTTGCATGCCTAGATAAAGATTATAATCCACATGGTAATAAAGCATGCTAAATGATCTTATATTCACACTAACAAATTTGAATGTGACAGATTATTGTAACAGATTATGGTCTCATATTCACTTAATAGTGATAGAGTTTTAGCAGCATAATTTACAGTTATATACTCTTTGAAGCACATAAAAAGAAAAATAGACACTCAAAAAAGAAAATTCAACATAATTGTTTGCTAACTTTCTCTGTTCTGTTATGCACACCAAGTGAACAGAATAGCAGAAGTTTCAAACCTGGCCACGTGGATGGGAATTTTTTCCTGCCCATGTGTAATTTGGTTGTTAAGCACCCATTGCAATTTCTGTGTCCCTTGAACCATCCAAGGATCTCTGGTTAATGTTTGCTGATCCTATGATCACATATTCATCATCAACTATCATCCCTTTGGAATGGACATAAATCATAAATCTGCAGTACTTTTGCACTGCCACCAGTGAAGAGAACAAAGTGGCAGTCCTAAGTGTCATAAGAATATCATGAAGATGAGAATGATTTCTATGCGTCAGACCCTGATAGTGTCGTATACCTTAAGCATATATTTGTTACCATTTTGTTCATTTTGTGAGAGAAACAATTACAATCATGTGAAGTCCTAATGATATTGCTTGATCTTAAAGGACAAGTTGACAAGCTTATCCAACAAAGCAAAAGCAAATAATAAAATTATATTCACTGAAGAAAAGCATAAAATTAAAAATTGAAACTTGCACATCCTCTAACGCTAGAATAATAGCTGGATTTGGGTTTTACGTGCATGTAAATATGAAAGGTCATTTCACTCTAAGCATCACAAATATACTACACATGACAAAGCAAGGACTTCATTTATAAGAAATTAAAGTTGTACACCTAGCTTGACAGTGCAAATAAATGGCAAAAGCAACCATTTACATGGTTCCTGAAATAGAGAAGAGAAGCATACCAATGAACGGTTGTCACTATGATTTATCTGGGACGAATTTTTTGGAGATGAAGCTTCACGTTTGCCAAGGCTAATGCCTTGGCAATAATCTGGTACATCATGGCCATTATTTGCCCCTATAGACATTTAATCCTCACATAAGCTTCAGATATCACAAATTTAGACGCTTAACATTCAAATTTATGCACAGAAGATGAACTTAAAACCATACGATCCATATCTACTAGTCTGAAATCAGAAACAGCAAGAGTAGATTTTCCTTCTCAAGGAGGAGAAGAGGAAATAAGAAAAAGAATAAGATTATGTTTTCCCTTTATTTCCATGACAAAATGATGACCAAACCACAACAATTTAACTCAGTCACACAGAAATAACATGAACATAGAGAACTAATGTGTAATAACAGAACATAACATGGAAAATTATAGTTGGCATACAAAAAAGAAATTAGTCTAACCTGCCAAAACAAAATCTCCTGTACAGAAACGCTAGTAGGGACACCCTCTGGCCACATTGGTATTACTACATACACTGAGAAATGCTCATTTGCACTGATTTTGCTTGCAATTTTCAAGGCCAGTTCCATAGGGACTAAATTATCCGCGCCTGCTTAAAGGGAATGGTAAATAGCATTTCCATATATGATGCATGAAGTTGAATGAAAGGAAAAAAGCAAGAAAAGAAACTAAAGAACTATTGTGTTGTTCCTAAGATTGAAGTCTGATACTAAGAGCATTAGATTTATACAGCAGTCAGAAATTAACTAACCACTAGCAGCCCTGTGCTTTATATTCCTGCATTTTTGTATGATGGCCAATAGTGGGAAGACCCAAGAAAATGTCACTTTTATTGAATATCCCTCAAGGTGAGAGTTCTCTCATTTAAATAAAAAAAACCTTTGATTTACATTCCTAAAAATCTGCAATATATCCCTAAAGATCTGCTATATATCTCTAAGAATCTGCTATATATCCCTAAAAATCTGCTATAGAAATATATATACCATAATTACAATATATCCCTAAATATCTGCTATATATCTCTAAGAATCTGCTATATATCCCTAAAAATCTGCTACAGAAATATATATACCATAATTACAAAGATATATACAGTTATGGAAATAAATAAATAATATGCCAATTATGCTAATACCTTAAATATGTGTCCATCAATTTTCTAAGCTCTGAGGACTCTCAAAACTCATGCTAATGCTCCCACGTTGCCTTTGGGACAAAAATCGATTTCTCATCCACTACCCATATATTATGTAATATGTTATTGTAGTGCTCAGACGCTTTTCGATACCATACAGTCTTCACCAAAGCAGAAGTCGCCTCGTCCAAAATGAAGTACTTCTGTAACCAATAGCATTAGTACACATAATACAAAAATAGTTATATATACAAAATAGATGAACTAGTTTTTCATTACAAACAAAAGATCAAATATGTAATTTTTTTTAACCTAAAACACATCCCAATTAAAAATTTTATTCTTCTTGGAGACTTTCTTTCACTAGGCTTCCTCATAATCTACCCGCTCTTCAAATATCTTATATGTTGTAGGAGCAACTCTCATATGAAAGGTGTCTGTGTCATATAGACAATATTATTATTATGATATCTTTTTATTTGAGTGATAACTTAAGAGTCTCAAAATATACAGATTGTCGTGAAGAGTGACGCGGATCCACCAATTCGCTTGTGATTCAACCATACTTGCCTTGGATGGTGTTGTAGGTGGATGGAAAGTTGAACCTGGTAGGAGAAAATTTTAGTTATTTCATTTATAGCAAAATAAAAAATTTTACAAGAAAAGAAAGAAAAATAGATTAGTAGAGAAGGGCACATTAAATGAGTTTTTTTTAACCAAAAACTAGGAAATTAAAAAAAAAAAAAAAGACTTAAAATGGACTTACAATCCCAATCTACTAAAATATGAGTGATAGTGTAAAAAGGGCTTTTGTTTTAATCACTTGTATCCAAATGGTTGAATTGTTTAATCAAATCTAATAAAAACCTAGCTGCCTACTTATTTCATCAATATTTGTCGCCTTCTATCCCAACCCCTTTCGTTCTGTCTTTCCTTCACTCTTTCCCTGTCTCTATCAAGCTCTGCTAATAAATGAATTGATGGCCATTGAGGTCGATCCAACTAAGTGGATGCTGGAGACTGATTCCACAATCTCTTTTTGAATATTGCAGACTCTTCATCATCGATTTACACCACTGACTATAGGAGAACATCGATGAGCGTATTCGGCTTGGTGCAATTCTCTTATAATTATTTGTTTTGATTTTTTCAATATATTGCTTTTCTCCATCTCTTTGTACTAATTTTGTCTCATCTCTGTAGTGTCCAGCGTTTTTATATCTCTAGATGTGCGGTTGAAAGAATGGTTTAATCATGTATTATTTTTTTAGATGTAAACCTCAACTCTTAGAATTTGTAATATTCTATCATTAATTATTATTGTATTAATGAATATTATATGGAATAAAAAAAGAATATTCTTCTTGTTTTTATTATTATGTTTCTTTTTTTTTTTTATTTTCAATTTTTTTTATTTTCAAACTTTCTCATTTATTCTGAATAATAAATTTAAAATTTTATTTCATTTTCATTTTTTAATTAATGAAAATTTTCTCAACAAAATAGAGGTTCATAATTTTGTCACAAAATAAAACCATGAGAAAATATGTTTTGTCATAAGAAAAGGTTTAGTCACAATAGAGTTTGCTTTTTAGTTCTTAATTTTGAATCAGTTGTGGTAAATTTTGATATCAAGTGACAAAATTAAATTTTATTGTGATACAATTATTTATCACAAAAACAAATTTGTTGTGATCAAAATGTGACTGTCACAAGAACTTTTACCATATAGTGAAAAATAATAATTCGTCATAAAAAACATATTAAGACAAGCTTATTTTGATGAACGTGTTAACAAATTTTTTTTATCACAATAATTATATTATGACAAATTTGATATTTATTGTGATAATTTTTTTGGATAACAAAAAGCATAAATTTTTGTATAATAGTGATTAATTATTATGCTAAAACTTAATTTATGTTAGGCCTATTGGTAAAAAAAAAAATCTAAATCTTTGCGTGTTTTGGCGATTATATCTAATTCTTATAATTTTGTCAAATTTAGCTAATTTTACAAAAATTCTTGGTAATTATAGCTAATTTAAAATTTTGGTCAAAATTAGATGTTATGACTCATAATGTGTCATATATGTAAGATTAAATTTTAAAAGTAATGAGACTCATTGAACATATTTTTCTTATAATTCAATCTTAAATAGACGATACGTCATGGGCAATGTTATCTAATTTTGATCAAAATCTCAAATTAACTATAATTGGCAATAATTTTATAAAATGAGTTAAATTTGCCAAAAAATAAAAGAATTGATATAATTATCAAAACACACAAAGGTTTGACTTTTTTCTACCAATAGACCTTTATATTATTATTAGAGAAAAATATAAAAAAAGTAATTTTTGGTTTGAACTTTTTGCACTTATGGGTTGTAAAATTTTTGTGACAAAAGAAACCCTTTAATTATCTTCGTTAGTCAAAATTGACAAAAATAAACAGATTGCATCCATTTTCTATAACTTGGCACAGTGACTTATTTTTTAAGAATATTTGTTAATTTGTTGTATGGCTAATATGGAAAAAATAATAATTAAAAATTAATTTTATATATTTAAATGGCAACAAATTAATTAATATTATTTGTGGTTTGAACTTTTTGCACTTATGGGTTGTAAAATTTTTGCAACAAAAGAAACCCTTTAATTATGTTCGTTAGTCAAAATTGACCAAATAAATAGATTGTATCCATTTTCTATAACTTGGCACAGTGAAGTATTTTTTAAGAATATTTGTTAATTTGTTGTATGGCTAATATGGCAAAAAAAATAATTAAAAATTAATTTCATATATTTAAATGGCAACAAATTAATTAATATTATTTATTAATTAATTTTATTGAAAAATAAATATTAAAATTCCAATAATATTTAATCTGCAAAACCAAAATCCCAAATTCCAAACCCTACAAAATCAACCAAAATCAATTAAAATCAAAATCTCACAAGATCAAAAGAAAAAGAAAAATGAAAGATGAAAGGGAGTTCGACAAGCAGCGTGATAACAACATCCAAACCCTTTAACCTCTCAGGATCAACTTCCTTGTTATATCCTTTCCTATCTTTGGATTCATAATTCTTAACATCTCCAACTTCTTTTGTGTCATTTTGTTATCAACACACTTTCTTAACCATCAAAATCATCATCATCTATATCATCACCATTGACCTACAAAATAGTCACTTTGCTTCCCATTTGAATCATTATAATCCTTTCCATTGCTACTGGCCCAATTTGATTAGATTTGCAGATTAAGAGTTTATGGGAAAAAGAAAGAATTGTGATTTGTGGATTACCATCACCATCGACCCATGAAAGTGGTGTCACCAGAGATAGCATCTTTATGGCACAGTCGCCATCCAATCTGTCATCAACAACTATCCATCTCCATATGCTATGTTAATTTTTCATTGACTTGCTTTACGGTCATTGTCCATTCGAAGATCAAGGACTTTGTCTTTGATTTCTAGGTTGTTTGGTTAATTTGTTGATTTTTGGTAAAAAATTTATTTGGTTTATTTGATTAATTTTTTGGGTTTACTATTTGATTTCTAGTTTTAATATGTGATTTTGAGAGTTAGGTTGATTCTAGTATTTGATTTCTGGTTTCAATTGATTTAGGAAGAAGATGATAATATATATATATATATATATATATATATATATATATATATATATATATATATATATAATTTTAATTTTCTTTTATCTTGATTATAAAAAAAATTTATTTCAATTTTAAAAATATTTTTTAAAATAAATATGGATCCCATAATATGCTACATGTCTATAAATTAATTTTTAATTAATATTTTTACCACATCATCGTATCATGTGACAATATTAGACTATTAAAATGGTGCCATCATCATCATACCTTTTTTTAAATGGGCCAAACTCTCTTTATTTTTAGAGGTTTAGCTTGATTCAAATTAATTGTTATTATTTTTAGAGCACGATTTTTTAAATTAATTTACTAATTCTATCTTAAGCATATCATGTAGAACAAATATTTAATAATAACAATTAATCCCTAAATTTCTAAAACTAATATCCTTAAAATTTTAATATGTTTATTCAATCATCAATTTCATCATCATTTTCATAATTTTCATATGAACATATTATTTATTTTCACAAATTTTCTTAATTGTCCAATTCTTGCAATTAGGTTTAAATTTTAATTAACTTGTCCATAGTTTTGATTAGATATCTAATTCTTATTATTTATCCATTAAATTGCCAATTAAGGTCCTATATTAACTTGCCAATTAGATATCTAATACTATATTAAGGTCCTAAAATCTAATTTCGTATTTTTACATTACTACAATTAAGTCCAAAAATCCTAATTAACCTCCATATTCCATTTACATATTTATAACTAACATTAAATATATACATAAAGTCATCAAATATCCAATAAACATAATTGAAACTAAATTCAAGCTTTCTAGGACTCAAAACTCAATAAACTAAAAATTAATAAAATACTTAGAAGCTCACTGGAATGTCAATAATTCATATGGATTACGCCATTGGGACTGCGACAGTAAGAGAAAGAAGTTATCACGGGATGCCTCACTGGAGCCTCATAAATTCTGCCGTTAGTGGCTGGAGACGACGAGGCTTATGCCATCTACAGCATCTCAATGCCAAGAAGCCAATGGTATAATGATGTTTACGTATCATTTCTATTAACAGTTTTGTTAACGTAGGTGTTTGTGACATAAATTCGAAGAGTTCAAGGGTTTAAATATAATAAATATAAGTTGAAGAACAAAATGTAGAAAACGTGAAAAGTCTAGGGATTTGGGGATAGATTTTTCCTAAAATTTCATTTATATATATTTATTATATATATAATTTTCAAACATGTAAGATAATTAAATTCAAAGTTAGAAATAAAATATAATATTATTATTCACTGATATCCTTACATAAATTATTTTGAATAATAAATTCATATTTAGATACACTTATATATTAAATATTAATACTTAGATACTCTTAATTAATTTAAAACTTCAATTAAAATATTTAGTATCATTATTATTTAATTAACGTACACATTTAATTGTAACTTCTTACATGCATAAAAATATATTTTCAATGCGTTTACTACAGTAAGTAAAGCTTTCACTGATTACTATAGTATCATTGGTATTATTTACTGTTATAAATAGGTCATAATTAATATTGCCCAAGTGGGAGAATGTTAGAATTTTTATGTGAGCTAATATTAATTATGAGTTTATTTAATTATTTATAAAACAGACTGAATAATATAGTTTATTGATTTGGGGTAAGCTCAATTAAAATGTGATCAAATATGTTATGGGCTTGTGACACCTTTTGTGGGCTGATACGAAAGACGGTCAGTGTAGGCCTATTTTAACATGAACCTGTGATGGGTGGGCCTGATAAAATTTATTATAAATAGTCTAGGTCTCATCTCCTGCCTTCATAACAAAAAACCCTAGTTGTTACGCCCATTGTAGCCGTCTTTGAGAAGGTCAAGGAGAGGAAGACCTAACTTCCGTTTTTAACCGTTCTGACATATTATTCAAGCAGTTTAATTTCAGCGTTCGTAATTATGACTCAAAACAATTTGGGATTCAACGCGGAGACAGATACACAATTTGTTTCCATTTAATTGTTAGATTTGGTATTCTAAATTTATGTACTAGATCCTGAATTAAATTGTTACATGTGGTATCAGAGCATGGTTGTGGTATATGATTTAGAACCCTAGATATTTTTTATTGTTAATAAAAAAAATATTTTGATGATCAATGTTGCTGTATCGCTTTGATACATATATTAAATTTGTTTCAATTGTCATGAGTTAATCGACTAGCTCAAATGGTTGTTGATGTATATTGGTCTTGTCATAGGTCGTGGGCTCGAACCCGTGCGTCCCCGCTTTTTGCCATCTTTTTTTTTATCCTCTCCTTGCTTCTCTTCTGTCAATGACCTAACAAAGAAACAGAAAAATTTTTTTTGGTTTTGGTCCCTTTGGCGGTTTCTAACAAGGGAGTAATCCCGGTCAAGATTTGGTCTCATCAGACCAATAGGAAACCTAAACTTGTAGTTTCATATCTTATTATCATCACCATTAGTTCATAACTCTCAAACATTGCATCATTATAACATCACCACTAACTTTACCTAAACGTGCTTTTAAGACCTTAGTAAAAGTATGAAGGAAGACTTTTCTCACACACATAGAGTTTAGTGAAATAAGCTTACACATACATCAATTAATAGGCCTGAATATAACATATATTTCATATAAATTCAAAAGAGACATTAAAGTCCTCATTATAAAAATGATCTTTAAGGTCTCAACATGCATAAACATATTTCATACCTATCATATCCTATTAGAATAGTGTATTAAATAGAAGTTTTAATAAGATTACTATATATATATATATATATATATATATGTTCTTATTTATGCATCTTATATGAAATAAATTACATTACTAAAAGGATCTTCACCATAAGTGTGAGGGTCTTGATTTTCATGGCTGCACTCGAACGAATGAAATCTTGTTTGTAAAGAGAAATATAATATAGATACTAAAAGAGAGAAAATATTAGGGAAAGGAGAAGAGAGGAAAGAACGGGGAAGTGAGACATGGTATGATTTGGAGAGGTAAAAAAGAGACCTATGTCACCACCATTAGTTTCTTGGCCAGAACCAGAATTGATCCCTTCGACATTCACCAATTCCAGTAACAAACCCTTTCTAAGCTATTGATTTCCACAACTTCATCACCACCATCAGTCCATCTGAATCCACAATCGATATTATGAAATAATAATAATAATTCTTGAACGAAAATTAGATTGAAAGTGAATTCTTACTGATTGAGCATCATGAAATCATAGAGAAATTCAGAAACCACGTTACACTAATGACCTATCAATGGAATTTGAGATTTTTATAGTAGTATTTTAATGAATTAGAAAAAAAAAAACCTAAGAGGATACACCATTTCGATAGCAAGGAAATTTACGTTAGATCTAATTATATCAATAAGAAAAAGAAGAAGAAGAAGCGAATCGAAAAGAATAAGTTACTTAAATTTGATTTAGATAAGAAATATGAGAAACGAATTGCTAAGCCATTATGCCAACTAAATTCATAATGAAGAATTAAGAACGCTAACTAAATAAAAGATTTAAGAGCCAAGAAAAGAGAAACTAACCTTCTCCAAATTGTGTATCTTTGAGGAGATGAGGAAATGATTCTTGGCCTCTTTGATATGTTGTGTAGCTGCCTTAGCTCCTCTAAATCTGTAGCTAACTTGTCTGCCATCGTCTAGAGCTTTTCATTAAGCAGGTTACTAAGTGATGAACGATAAAGAGTAGTAGAACGGGAAGTGGAGGCGATGCCTTCGATAATAGTGGTGGTAGAGGTAGTAGTGGTGAAAGGGTTAAGGAAGAGTTAGCGATCGCTGAGTTTGGGAGAAGATTTGGTGGTTGCGTGGGTTAGTAATGCGACAAATTAGGGAAAACACAATAGAAATTGGTTGAAATAAGGAGAGAGAAAAGAGAGAGGAAATTTGATTTGACTTAGAATTAGGTTTAGCAACTAAACTTTTTTAGTAGCTAAGTATAAATATAAGTCTCTTATTTAGTTACTACATGCAATGTAGTTGCCAAATAATGACTAAATACCTATTACATGCAATGTAGTTGCTAAATATGGACTACAAACCATATAGTAGCTCACCATTTAGAATTTAATTTAAATATAATATTTTTATATGTATTAATATTTGTAATTTAATATATTATATATAATATATAATTACTATATAAATAATATATAATTATTAAAAATAAATATTAATATTATGTGTATAATATTATAATATAAAATATTGTAATAAATTATATATAATTTATTATAATACATAAATTATATAAATATTAGAAAATAAAAAATACATATTATAATTATATTTTATATTCTATTTTATTTTATATTAAAATTATAAATTAATATTTATTATAAATATATAATAAATATAAATATTATAATTATATTTTTATAATATGATATTATATATAAATATAATATAATTATATAAAATATTTAAATTATAAATAATAATTTAATAGACTATATTATATTATATATATATTTAGTAGTCGCTAACGTTAGCAGCTAACATATGTCATTAGCTAAGTTATATGAAATTCATTTGCACTTAGCTATTATAAATGTTAATCATTATTTAGCGACTACAAGTCATGCAATAGCTAATTAGTAACTCTTTAGCTGTTACAAGATGCAATAGTTATGCTT
>CATIWR010255939.1:0-20563 GCA_949677035.1 Omphalea diandra | reverse complement strand
TATGATGGAAGATCATAAATTTATGAAAAAAAAAAGAAGAAAAGAGAACATATATTGTTGGGTGTGGGTCTCACTTGCACTCTTTGACTAAAAAAAAAAAAGGGATAATAATTTTCTGCTGCTCAAGCTACAAGAATTTCTTGCTCCCTGATATGTGACAAAAGATCATATAGTTACAAGTGAAAAAATTAATTTAAAAAGGTGTGAAATTTTAACCTAATTTAAAAATGAAAAGATGAAAAAAACCTTTACACTAATTCCAGTTTCCAAAGTCTCATATTTTATTTTTGAATGAAAATTTTAACATATAGTATGCCATTCTTTTGCCACATATCAGATGGCAGAAAATTCTTGCAGCCTAGACAGCAAGAAATTTTTGTCCAAAAAAAATTCCAAGTATTCTGTGTAGCAAGTATTGAAAATTGAATAGTTTCAAGCTATATAAGGGCCTCAAATGCAAAAGTTCATACACCAAAAATTGTAGAGAGCTTCTTGAATGAGAAAAAAAATATGATATAGAGTATATATATATTTTTTATTTCAAAGAAAGTATTATTGTTCTCTCTTTTTTTGTTTTTTGCAGAATTATTATTGTTCTCTCCTTATACTATAGAAAAATATTGTAATTCTTAATATTTTTCATAGTAAAATTCTTTTATTTTTGTCATGATTTTAACTCGATTTATTGAAGATTTTTCACAAAAAAAAAAAAATATATATTTTCAATTTTCTTCAATATTTTTTTTGTCATTTAAGTTGAAATCATGTTCTATTTGTCATATTTTTTCTAATAAGTGGTATCAAAATTAAAGGTTTATTAGAGAAGAGAAGTACTATGATATTAAGAAGAATTTTTTAAGGAAATGTGTAAAAGCTGAATCAGAAAAGATTACTATTCTGAATTTTGATGAATAGTATGAATAATAATTTTAGTAAAATAAACAGTGATGATATGCATAGGAATTAAAATTTATAAATTTCGATTCACTGTATTGTATACCATTGCCATTTGACAATATAGTGGCTGATTTATTATATAGAGCATTGTTTAGTATTGCAGTTAGTGTTACTATACACAACAGATCCTGTAGCAGACTCAAATTTGAGTTTAATAATTTGTGATAGAAGTGACGATAAAATTTGAGATTAAGAAATTCAATAGAAATAATTTTTTAATCTAAAAATTGAAGATAAAGACAATTTAAGAAAAAAAAATAATTAATTACGATCAATAAAACTTCGAAGAAATTTATAAATAACTATAAGTGAAATGAGATAGATGATAATATTGTTACAAATCTTCACCTAGCATTAGTAAATGAAGTATTATCAAACATAGAAGATTAGAAAATGGCAAATGAGATGTGAAATCATCTCACTAAACTTTATGAATTCAAATCACTCCATAATAAAATTTTTCTTAAGTGGAAGCTTTTTACTCTTTGGATATTGGAATCTATTTCAATAATGGAGCATGTAATTTTATTTTTTCAACTTCTCAATCAAATCTTCATGTGGAAGATTGTTGAGTGTAAGTTCAGGCTATATATATTTTTTTAAAAGAAATTTAAATTTGATGCACCTTTGCAAGTTATAGTAAGCACTTTGAGAACCTATATAATGGCCTTAAGTGCAAGACTTCCATATACCCAAAATTATAGAGCGCTGCTTTTGTGATAAATAATATAAAAAGTGTATTTTTCTATTATTTTAAGGGAAAGTATTATTATTCATTGTAAGATAAAAAAGTGTAATAATGCTTTCTCCTAAAATAATAGATATTCATTGAAATTTTCTATTTTCAGATTACATAGCGCTGCTTTTGTGATAAATAATACAAAAATTAATTTATTATTCATTGAAATTTTAATTTTTTTTTAAAAAGTCATATATAAGATAATTAATAGATATTTTATATCTTTCTTTTCTACACAGATATATTATATATGAATATCTATTTTATAAAAATAGACATTAATTAATTTAATACACTGTAAGATATTATATGTCTCTTAAATTTTTTAATAAAAATATTTTATAAGTAATTATGAATCTATTTAAAAATATATAGCTTATTTTATGATTAGATCTATGAAATTGTTAAAATTATTGTAATAATTTTTACTTATTAAGATTAATTAATAAAAATATTTTGATTAATTTATATCTTAAAAATTAATGATAAATATAAGATTAATTTAAAATTTAAGTAAAAATCATATAGACATAAATTAAAAATTTGCACAATATATAAGTCAAGGTACTTGTATATATATATATATATATATATGTATGTATGTATGTATGTATGTATGTATGTATGTATAGTCAAACAAAGAGAAAGTATAAACATTTCAATTGACAAATTATTGATTTAATATTTTAACACATAAGAAATTAATAAAAAATATCAAAAACTTGACATGTGCATATTTTGATATATTTTATAGACTTTAATATTGATATTTATATTTGATTCAACATTTATTTAGTTTCTTAAATAAAGAAAAAGTTTTTTAGATTCTTTTTTTTTTTTTTAAACTTTGTATATATAGAAATCTTATATTTATATCATTTAATTTTTTTCATTTTTTTACACTAAGCATAAACATTTATAAAAAAAAAATATGTTTACAATAAAATAGGAATAAAAAGTATTAGAGTTATATTAATAATTTATTATGATTATTAATTAATAAATTTAAAATTATTAATTTATATCATAAAACTTTAATGATAAGAATAGATCTGTATAATAGTCAAAGCAAAATAAAGTATGAATTTTTTACTTAGTATATAAATTTATTATTTTAACATATAAATGGCTAAAAATATTAAAAATTTGAAATATAACATATTTTAATATATTTTATATATTTTTAATATTTTTTATATTATGAGTGATAATACTCAATTCAGTCCATGTGGTGCGCTTAGGTATTATCTCTCCAAAAACTTAATTTCCAACCCTTATTATTATTATTTTTTTGAGAATCATAATTTCCAACCTTAACATCATTGTGTTATATTATGTCGTATTATTAACACCGTTCAAAATTCTTACATCACATGGAACATACTTTAATGTATTTATAAAATTAATAAGAGAGAAATATATATATATATATATATATATATATATTATAAAAATAAAAATAAAATATCAAAATCTGTAAAAACTAAAAAAACAATATTTAGACACTTGGTTTTTTGGAGAAGTGCACTCGAAGCTGAGATGTTAAAAATTCAATCTTAATAATAATAAATTAACCCAAAAAAAAGAAGGAAATAAAGCAATTTATGGTAGCAAAAGATAAAGAAAGGAGCTTAATTCTCAAAATCTTAATCTATGAAAAATAAAACTGAAAAAGCGAGGAAAAAGGAAGTAGGGGTAGCTCAGATTCTATGGGTGTAGAAGAGAGTCTGTCATGCCAAAAATTGAGCATTCAGTACGAGGAATTTTCTTACAATCATAGCAGCCCCAAACATCCTTTAACTTAAAACCTCAAAACAAAATTAAGAAAAGGCTCAAACCAGTCATCGAACGTTGTTGTATTAGGTTTTTTTCTTGATCCAAATATCAGCATCAAGAAATGTAATTAGATGTCACAGCCCTTTCTTAATTTTCTTGATAACTTTCAATTAAACCCAACAATAATCAAAATCAAGAAAGAGTTATGATTATTAAGGACAAAAACAAAAACTAATTTTGTTAAACGAGTTAGCATAGTGATATGGAGAATTGATTGTCCCTTACTTTCCTATCCTAAACTACTTGTGTAAATGTCTGTTCTATATTGGGTGCATACACCGGAATAATGCACAACTTACATTTAAAAAAAACATATCAAACAATTTATATATACAACTAAAAGTTGAACATAATAGTAACTTCAAATTGATAATTATGGACTTTTTCTAGCTTGATGCCAATTTGAGATGTTGCATTCAATGTCATAATATATATTTCTTATTAGAGGGGTAAACAAGTTGAGTATTGAATTATTCAACTTTAACTTGTTTATGAATACATTAAATTTGAATCGAGTATTTTAAAATTATTTAATATATTATTTAAATTTGAGCTAAGTATCATCACGACTATAAATTTCATTAGTTTAAACAAATTCAATAAACTTCATCAGCCTAAATCAATTCAATAGAATGAAAGTCTTTTTTTAATAAAATTAGACTAAAAATAAAATTATTAATGTTTATTAGAAAATGAAGGTTTTTATTTTAGAACGATAATATATTTGTTTCTATTTGCATGAAAAATTATACGAGAGAAATTAAAAATTGCATAAAAAATGTACCTTACAATATGAAAATATATTATTTTTATATTTTTAAAGTAATTAATTTTATACATACTATAAATAGCAATGTAGAATTATATTTAAATTTTTAATAAAGTTGTTATTTGTGAGTCCAATCATGAGCTCATTAATGTTCCTAAAAAAGTGTATTTTATCTCTAATTCATGTGTGTTTATGCGTATTAATTAAAAAAATAAGTTCGCTCTTACCATTTACAAATTAAAGTATTAACAAAAATGAAATTAATTTATTAAATTAATGAGTTGAGTTCAATCAAATTGAGTTTTGAATAATTTCCCAACAGGCTTGCTCCATTCATCTCTACATTTCAGTTATATATATTAAGATGTCTTGCTAGAATATTTGAATTTATCAATATAAAATTTTTTTAATATATTAAAAATGTAAAACGAAATGTTTATTTTTTAGTGTAAACCTTTTCATTTGATTTAATTTAAGTCAATTCAAATTTATTCATATATAAATTTATATTTGATCCAAAAATTTTCTAAACATTTCGAATTCAAATTGTTTCAAACTTCTTTTTGAATCGAATTCCAATTCAATTATTTCTTTTATTATACAGATTCAAATCAGATTTCGAAATGGACTAACAAACTGTCCACTCTAGTTTCTAGTAATCCACTTTGTGAAGAACAGCAAAGGCCGTGGTGTTCTTTTCATTGTTTGATAGAACTGCAACATTACGTTACCCATATTCATCATGATATTGAAGTGACCATTTCTTTAACTGCATGCATTGTTTCTGTTCTTATCCAATCAATATTTTGCCTTCCGCTAGACTCCAAGAATTCTCTTTCTTTGCAGCCATCCATCCATCCCAATATTCAACAAATTTTCTATGGTTGAGCCCTTCTAGTCATTGCTGCAATTCTCAATTCTGAATGCTCAAGTTATACAAATATCTTCTCAGATAGGATGTTTGCTGCATGGTCCGACAGTTCATGTGTGTGTGTGTGTGTGTGTATATATATATGAAGAAAATTAAAAATAAATAAAAGGTGAAATAACTTGTAAATTTTTAGGTTAGATTTAACCCATCATAACTCAATATTGATCCATTTAAATATAACCCAAAAAATCTTATTCAAATTTAAAAATAATTTGAATTTGAATGATTTGAATAGTTAAAGTATTTAAAAATAAAGAATATTCTATTTATTTTAAAAGGCCATGAGTAAAATCTAAAAATGATTTGAAATTTTTATTATAATTCGATCCATGATTTTACTTGATTCACCTGCAGTCTGAATGATAGAAATGAAATTGATCTGATCCATATAATCTCATTTGTAACTATTTCTAAAGATGGAAAATAATAATCTTATTAATAAAACAACAAATTAAAAATCAAAGATTCAGCTAAAATTATAATTCTAACAAGTCGAGATTAATTTTGTTTAGCTTGCTTCATCATAACTTCTCAGCTAAAAATCATGAAATTTTTAAACTTTTAAACATATAATTACTTACTTATATAATTAAATAAAACATAAGATTTAAAAAGTTGAACAAAACTCCAAATGATTTATAAATACTATACTTCCATTTAGCTAGTTATATAATTATTACTATATAGACTATATTTCAAAAAATAATTGATGTTTATTAAAATATGCAATAGTTAAAATCAAAATTTATTGAAATTTCTATTTTTATCTTTTTATATGTATCTCCTTTTTTCTATTCAAAAGTATTACTCATTCAAATAATTTTCAAAACAAATTTTTTAAAAAGACAATATGATTGAAGCTTTGAAAAGGAAAACAGAAAAACTATCCTAACATCACAACAACCTCAACTTCCTCTCCAGAGGATTTCCTAAACCATTGGAAAGCAATATTGACATAGATATGTCTTTTTATTTAGTGGAAATCGAAGGCTTTTATAAAGGCAATAAAACATCAGTACACAAGTCCTTTTGAGCTAAGAACAAAGCATCAAACGGACGTTAGTAAGCCACACATGTTTGTCTCCCACATACTTACAACAATTAGCTAAAACAGTGATAAGTCTAATTGTTGTATTTTGTATATATGTTTTAAAATAACAGAAATATTATCATTCATAAATAATTATATTAGTATTTTATTCTTAATATTTAAGAGAAGAAATACTATAATAAGATTAGATTAATAGAGCCTACATGTTTAAGTTTAATTAAAATATCTTTAAATAAATTAAATAATAAATTTTATTTAACCTAATTTCACAATAAAACTAAGAATATTTTAATTAGTTCAAAAGCTATATATATATATCTGTGTGTGTGTGTAGAGTTTTATTTTCTAAAAAAAATATTTAGAGTTATTTTATTGTACACCTAGCATATCTGTACAATTATATAATAGTTGGCCATTAATTCATAATTATAATAAATAATGATGCATATAATGAGAAGCGATGACTACAAAGCTATTGCTCTTAAGATAGTGCTTGTTTGTTTTTTTTTAAAAAATAATCGTATATCTATTTATTTTGATGTTCATTTTTCATATATATTTGATTCAATTCTATATGTTTTATTCATTTTCTATATTTATAAAAATATTTTTTTAGAAAGCCAAGTGCTATTTTGATGATAATACTAATCATATTAGACTGTATTTTTCAAATATAAAATTACTTTATTTTATTCTCAAAATTTCTTCATTCGTCTATTCATTTTTTATACATTTTAAAGTAAATTTTGTATCTTAAAAACAGACAAATATTACTTTCGAGATGATAACAATGTAACCATCACTCCTTTTCTCAAAAAAAAAAAAAAAAAGTAACCATCACTCCTCAATGTATGCGGATTTATCCATTTTTAATTTTGATTATTTTAAAATAATTTTTTATTTAATGTACTAATAATAATATTAAAATAAGTGATTCATCACAATTTGTTACAAGTAAAAATAAGCATTATAGAGTAATGAAAATATTAAATCTGATAGATTGCAGAAATATTATGATTTAGTATTAGTCATATTACAAATTAACATATGATACACCTTTAATAAACACATTCTAGTTTTAACAGTAATCACCAAATACAACCCTTATTCATACACAAAGTACAGAGCTCTGCTCTATTTAGTGGCATCAAATCAATTCCATTTTGTACCTAAATTATGATGTGCATGGACCATAATATATTCGTGAACACAGGTGAATTTGCTCTTTATCTCCATTGCCTGCAGATCAATTATAGCCCCCAAACGCATAAACACCTTGTCCTTTAGCTTTGTCTTACTCTCCATCATATATTTCTTTGAATTTGTTTAAAAGCCAAAACCAGCTTGCCTCACCTTCACGTTTCCTTTGCTTGCCATCGGGCTATGTTTGCAGTTAGAGGGTGACGAGTGCATGAAACTTATTAGCCCTGCAAACCCTCTGAACATAAGACCCCCTAACAACCCCTTATTATATTCCAATATGATATATCCCAATATTTACAAAACATGAGCCATAGAAAGGTACACTCAGAAGGCGACATACCCTTTTCATGGGAGGACTCGCCTGGGGTTTCCAAGGCCATCCACCAAGATTTCCCGTTAGATACCGAGCTAAATGCCCTTATCATATCACCACCACCAGTACCATCTCCCACTACGACACCGTTTAGCTCCTCATCCTCCTCAAGTGTTTCAGCCCATCAAGACTCAAAGATTCCTCTTCCTCCATGCCAAAAACTACAGCCTCCAAGAAGAAGCATTTCTGCTGAAGGGTTTGGATGGGCAGAGGACCCTTTCCTTGCAGCTTGCAAGGAATGCACAAAAAATGTGAGAAGAAATGGTAATAAGTCGCTGCCTAGTGAAAACAAGAAGAACAATAGTGGGTCATCTTATAAACTGAGGAGCAAGTTTATAACTTTTCCATGCAAGGATTCATGTGATGTTAAAAATGATAATTTTGTGAGGTTATCTAATCGTCCACCCATTCCTAGAGATAGAGTTCGGATTAGAAGATGAAGTTCATGTTAATTTTTGGATCAGCATAGATTATTTCCTTGAATTGTAAAACATAGAATAATCTATTGCAAATGACATTAATGTTCTTATTGTATGAAAGTTTTGAATTATTGCCCTTTCTATGTGGTTTTGGTGGCTTCATCTTAGGGAACAACTACCAATTAGTTATGACAATGGTAAGGTTGGTATCATATTATATTATATATGGTAAAGTCTATATTTCCATGTCATAATTATATTATACAGTGTTTGGTTCAATTCTAACTTAACATTTATTTTATTTGTAAAATTTATTTGCGAATAAATTTTTATATTTAGTATGCCACAAAATAAAAATAAAATTCGTTTCAATTTATATATATATATATATATAAAATAGAGATTAAAAATCAAAACCATCTAAATATAACGATATTATTCACCCTAACATCGCGCATTTTCGATATTGCACGAATCTAACATGATTCTAATTAGAGATTTTGGAAAGTTCAGGACTGTTACTGATATGAATATTTTTATGTCTTGTACTGTAAATTTCTTATTTAGTGTTTATATTCTAATTGTAGTAATTATCATAATTATAGACTTGATTATAGGCTTGATTGTAGGCTTGATTATAGGCTTGATTATATGCTTAATTATATGCTCAATTATAGGCTTGATTATAGGCTTGATTATAGGCATAATTATAGGTTTGTATACAAGGAAAGTAGGTCTGTATATAAAGCTGATTCTTTGCCTTTACCAAATACACATTTTTTTTGCAATTGTATTTTCCCTATTATTTCTAATGAAATGAATGCTTATTTGTGTTATCCTCTGACTAATGCTGAGATCTATTATGCTATGTTTAGTTTAGGAAGTCTCAATGCTCTTAGTCTATATAGGTTTTCAGGTGTTTTTTACCATAAGAATTGGGGTACCGTTGGTCCTGATGTTATTAAGGCGGTGAAGAACTTTTAATAATGGTTTCATTTTAAAGGAGCAAATCACACCAACATGCCTTTAGTTCTTAAGGTAAAATGCCCGGAATCCATAGACCATTTCAAGTCTATCGCTTTATGTAATTTCTTGTATAAGATTTTCTCAAAAACCTTGGCAAATAGGCTTAAGCCTTGGATGGATAAAATTTTTTCTCCTACCCAATCGACCTTCATTCCTAACCATTCCATTCAAGATAATATCATTATTACTGATGAGATTTTTTATTATTTAAGAACTCATAAATCCTCTAATTGGAGCATGGCTCTTAAATTTGATATGAGCAAAGCTTATGATTGGATTTAATAAAGTTTTATTAAATTTGTCCTTAGGAAACTTGGGCTATGTAATAAATGGATTTCTCTTATTCTCCAATGCATTACTAATATTAGATACTCTATTATTGTTAATGGTTCTCCTACTAAGGGTTTTTTTACCCTTTTAGAGGATTAAGGCAAGGGAATCCTTTATCCCATACCTCTTTCTCCTTGCCTCTGAAGCCTTATCAGGTATGATTAATTCTAGTTGTGTTTCAAGCACTTTTAACGGAACCAAGCTATCGTGTACTTGCCCTACCATTAACTTCTCTTTTATTTGCATATGATACCTTGATATTTGATAGAGCATATGTCACTTAAGCTAATAACATTTTGGCTCTACTTGATGATTACTTTGCTATATCAGGGCAAGTCATCAATTTCTCAAAATCTAGTATCATGTTTAGTAGGAGCACTCCTCAAGTGGTTAAAAATCAAATTATGGAGATCCTTCAAATGAGAGAAATAGGGCAAAATGATATGTATTTAGGTCTGCTAGCTTGGTGGGGCCATTCAAAAAGGCAAGCTTTACAATTCTTGAAGGATAGAATATCACATAAAGTTGGGGGTTGGAAAGGCAGCCTATTATCTCAAGCTAGCAGAGAAGTCCTCATCAAAGCAGTTTTGTCGACCATCCCTAACTTTGCTATGGTTGTGTTTATATTGCCTAAAAGCTTATGTTCATACATTGATGGTCAACAATGCAAAATTTTTCTAAGCAAGCAACTTAGACAATAGAAAGATTCACTAGTTGAGTTAGACAAAACTCTATGAGGCCAAAAGTAAAGGCGGTCTGGGTTTTAGAGAGATGGAGATTTTCAATTTGGCAATGCTAGAGAAACAGATATATAGACTTCTTGGTAATATTAACAGCCTGTAGCTTGGAGTCCTCAAAGCTAAATATTTTTCCCATGGTAATTTTTAGAATGCTTCTCAAGGTGGCAAAGCCTATTGGATTTTGGAAAGTCTTATGGAAGCTAGAGAGGTTGTTTGGGGAGGTTTAAAATGGAACATTGGCAATGGGGAATCAGTTCTTATATGGGACAATCATTGGATTCCCACATTAAAGGGGTTCAAAGTTCCCTCTAAGAAACCTGATGCTGTACAGATTTTTAAAGTGGCTGACCTCATTAACTACAACCAAAGGGATGAAACACCAATTTGTTGCACAACCTTTTCCAATTAAAGGAGGTTAATGCAATTCAAAATTTTTTTATTGGACCGTATAACTTTGAAGTCCGGATACCATTGGCTAAAAGAGGAGAAGGAGCTAAAAGTGAGTGTTCCAAGCTTTAGCTCCTCGGTGGACCACGATGTCATTAACTGGAATCATATTTGGAATATAAAAGCTTCTCCTAAAATCATTAATTTTAAATAGAGAGCTGTTGTGGATTCTTTGCCTAATCAAGTTAATTTATGGAAAAGGAAAGCTGCTTCATCACCGATTTATGAAGTATGCAACCAATCTCTAGAGAATCTCTTGTTCTTTTGTCCACATGCTAGAGCTATCTAGTTCATAAGCAACAATGGGTATATTCCTCAAGATTCTGGGTTTGTCTCTTTTATTAGGTGGTGGCGTGTTATATTCAAAAAATTCAACAAAGTGGAAGGAGGCAAGTTATTATCTGAAATGGCTATATAGTGTTGGAATATTTGGAAAGCTAGGAGTGTATAGCTTTCCTCCCTTAGGTTGGGTAAATTTTAATTCGGATGTAGCCTGAAGGATCCTCTTTTCACCTACCACTATTGCAATCATTGCTAGAACTGATCATGCTGATCCAATAGCCGACAAGACCAAGAAAATCATCTATAATTTTGCCCTTAAATGTGAAGCTCTTGCATTAAAAGAAGCCATATGTGTAGCTATCCAGCTAGTAACTTTGCCCTTAAAGGTGAAGCCCTTGCATTAAAAGAAGCCATATGTGTAGCTACCCAGTTAGGTGTCTGCAAGGCCATTTTTGAGTTTGATTCAACATTGTTGTGGGACATTGTTAAATTTCCTTTGAATGTTACCTGGGATTTGAAACCTCTAGTATTTGAGATTCATAGGAAATTAACATTTTTGTTTTTTATTATTTCAATCTTGTTAATAGACTACCTAACAAATATGCCGATTGTGTAGCAAAAATACAAGGTATGGAAGGTTGTTCAACAAGCTGGGTGACCAACTCCCCCCACCCCTCCCATCCTTATTTGCCCTTTTGTATATTGATGCTTATGGGGCTCTTTAATGAAGTTTTGTTATGATAACAAAATAAAGCTAATACTTTATAGAGAATAAATTCAAAAAGAGGAGAGGGAGAAGAGTGGCAGTGGAGACAAAAGAAAAACACTTTTTGAATGCATTGCAAATCCAATATTAGGAGGACAATAATTAAATAGAAACAAAAGATGTAAATGCTTGTTTAGGCATGCTAAAAATAGTTTTTTAAAAAGTTTTAACTTACTACAAATTACTCAAAAGAGGATTAAAAGATTCTTTTCAAAATTGAAATTAAATTTTGATTTTTGATATTAGATCCTATAGGCATGATAAAGATAGATCAAATCAATTGACTCGTATTTGTCTGCTTGATTTACTATGAAATCACTCGATAGAGTGTCGATTCCATACATTTGTGATCTCACTCAATAGATTCAGATTTTTAGGCTAGTAAAATGAATAAAATCATTGTATTTGAATAGAGAATCGTATAGTTCTAACAACTATTGATGATATTGTAAAGAATCCAAAAAACAATCCTACATAAAATTAGACCATAATTCTGAAGTTTTTGTTTGTTTAAACTTGAATTTTCTTGAGTTTCCTTCTTGACTACATCTCTCTCAACTACATTTAGACATGTACACACATATATACAAACACAAACATGTCACAATTGTGTACACTTAGTGGGGCCAACAATTCCTTAATGTCAATGAATCATATTTATTGATGTTTGTCTCTATTTTCGCAACTAGTGGTTTGCTGACAATTCCTCAATGGATAACAATGGAAGCCATTTTCTTATGATTTCTGAATGCCTAGCTGGGAAAGTGTCATATTTGAGCACTGATATTCTTGACCTGTCGGCCACATGGTTTCCTTTAATGAATCACTCACTTAAAAATTTAGTTTCAATGCCTATGATTCTTTACGTGGGAATTGAGAAAAACCAAATTGGATTTCAAACAGATTTAAACTGAGTTGTTTAAATTGTAGCCTCTTGCATATTTTGGCATTCTTTAGATATTTTTTCACTTATGTATTCTATACATCACTCCCTAAAACCATGGTTTTAAAGAGCAAAATGAAAGGACAAACTGAAATGACAATTTCCTTATACATCATGACTTGGCTACACATCTAGTTAAACAGGCCATATTTAGACCTTTGTTGCAGGATAAAGGTTTGTTGTCTAGTTCTTGTACAATAAGCAGCAGTATTTCATTGTTTTACAATTTCCTTACATTTGCTAAAAACTTAATATATCATCCTGCGCTTGGAGGCCTTATTTTTAAAATATAATTTCTTGCTTTTACTCTCTACAACTACAATCTTTTATGAATTGATTCATCATAACTCTAGAAGGGAATTGATTCTTCCCTAAGCTAACAACTCATGGCATGCAATCAATGATGTAAGTTTGTTGCTTTGGAATACATTTGGCTTGACTTACAATAGTAATTCATTTATTCTTGGGATCACTAGACTGGAATGGTGCTGAAATTATTATCCCGAATGAGCTTCACCTTTTCCTAGTTCTTAGGATTGTATTTCTTCATCATACATAAAGATTGGGGTGCACTTATATTATTTTTGTAGAAGAAAAAAGTGTTGACACCTATAATCTTTGACTAACTCAAGAAGGAATTGGGAACTTGTATTTTCAATGCGCACATGCACTTTCTTCCATTATCATTGACATGTTTCTGATTTTTCATCTAGATTTGCATGTCTTTTGATGTAAACATTTATCTTATAAAAACATTGTTGAGTTGGCTTCTGTTACCAATTTCTTTAATGCGTTCTTTGCTTTTCATCTTTTCCAGCTGGCAAGGAGCAAGAGATATGAACAAAACATATCCCAATTATATGAATTAGATGGTACCGAAGCTTTTGGTCATATCTACACGTGCTCTTCCAATTTATTGGGTGGGATCTCGTGTGTCAAGTTTAGGGGGACCATACTATTGATGTTGATTGCTCAATAAATCTTGAACATGGACACTTTATTCAATCTCCTTCCTTTAAATTGTTAAAGACTAAGGATGCAAGCATTTGAACTGTGAATGCAGGCAACATTTCTCGTTTTTTTTTTTTTTTTTAAAAAAAATTGAAAGTAATGAATTTTGAGCAGCTATCTTAGCTTGTTGTCTCTAAGAATGATGAAAACATAGCTTTCATTTTGTCATTGCTAGAGATGAAACCAAGCATCTATCTACAATATTTTATGATTAAGTTTGATAGCAACTGTTATGTTTATTTCTTGTGATTCAAACGAATTTTTTGGGATGGAAGAAATTGTTGGAGTATGTGCAGAACAAGAGAATCTATAATTTTCTCCTCTCATCCTCTTCATACTCTAGAGGTCCTTCTAATTTGCTATTGCTCATCAAATGTGTTAATAACTTATGAGAGCTAAAATATTGGGCTTGGGGTGAAGATTTATTGAAATTGAATGGTTTATAAACTTAAATTTCCTGTGTAAATTTGAATGTTTTAGTTCATGGATTAGGAATGAATCGGCTTATTATTTTTTATTCACATTTATTCATGATTCACACTTCTACCCCATGGGGATTTCTTACAAGGCATATTTTTTAATTATATTTTGAAAATATAATGTATTAAGTTATAAAATAAAAATATTTTATGCTATAAATTAATAAATATAGAAAATATATAATTATACATTTATATACATCTAACAAATTTAAAATATACATCTAATAAATATAAAAATTTATAAAATATATTTAATTTTTTTTTTGTTTCTCATGGAGTTCCACTTTAAGGGTCCTTGTGAGAACCAGTGGAGTGGGAAGTGTAATCTCCACCTCCGTTTTATGGGAAGAAAGAGCATGTATTCCGTAGTTGGGATAGATCCCCGTGGGGGCAAGACCATCCCTAGTACTAGTATAGTGTCAGTCTCTCTCTCTCTTATTTCCTTGTTTTTTTTTTCTATTTTTGTTCCTTTTCTTTTCCACATATAAAGTAGCAACCTTATTAGGAAATTCTCAATATGCTAGATCATGCTTGTCGGGCTCGACGATTGATCTCCCTTAGGAACTTAATGGGCCGCATGCTATTTCATTTCACTAATTGTAAGTATTTCATTGAGTTTTATTATAGGTTTGTAAGATTAGGAGTTGGCATGTTCTATTATGTTATGGGTTTCCAACATTCCTTTTTTTCTTTTCTTTTCTTTTCTTTCTTTATGCTTTCTTATTTTTTATTTTTTGCCCCAACACTAAGGCATGTTTTTTGTTTGCTTTTTTTTTTTTCGAGTGTAACATATTACCAAGTGTTGCAAGATTTCTGTATTATGACTAGTGCATGATTGATGGCTGCTAGAAGAAAGACTTCTAATGTATTTTCCTAGAATATGGCAAGTCATTCCTTAAGATTTCATAATATAATTGATGCTTCATTATGGTATATGGAATGGAATCTTGGTGCTAGTAAAGATTAAAATCGATTCTCGCTATGATACTTCCATAAGCCTCATGCTAAAATGTTCAAGCGTTGAACACTCTCAATGTTTAGCAAATGAATAGCATGGTTGTTATGTATATTTTTGTGTAATGTGCTCATTGCGCTAGCTCCATGTGAGATGGTATATTCATGGTGGTTTGTCAACATGCATGAGGTGGTATGTCAAATAACGATGTTCTTTGCTTGTTAAACCTCTTTTTTTCTTTCTTTTTTTTAATATACGAATGAATGAACTATAGATACCATCTAAAAAATTTAAATTATTGAAATTTCAAATGTAATGTGAAGCAAAAGTTTTTATAATACATTAATTTTTGTTCCCTCTAATGAAAATATTCTTTAAATTTAATAAAAAAAAGTTCTATAAATTATGATAATTTTCATTGTTCAGTTTACACTTGAGGATTTGTATAGATTAATAATAATAATAATAATTTTCAAATTTGACACACTGATCCTCTAAATTCAAAAGGTATAAAAAGAAAAAACAAAAATGAACTATCTGACTTGATAGTCTTCAAGATGACAAACGATGATTGGATAGATCAAAAGTTGACGTATTAAATTTTCTTTCCCACTAAATGAACTAGCCTCATTTGTAATAATACTTTATTTTAAATAGAAATTGACAGGCGACTATTTGGGTAATATAAAATGGGAGGGAATTGGAGGAGAAGAGTCTCACAAGTTACAGCAAGATCCAGCAATTAAAAAAAAAAAACCACCAAATGGCTTCTCCTTCCCAATTCATCTCCTTACTCCTTCCTCTACTGCTTCCTCTTCTTCTTCTCTTCCCATTCCTTTTTCTCTTCAAGAAACCACACAACAAAAACCTTCCACCAGGTCCTATTAGGCTTCCTATCATAGGCAACTTGCACCAACTTGGCGTCTTACCTCATCAATCTCTATGGCAATTATCCAAGAAATATGGTCCTGTTATGCTTCTCCATCTTGGTCATGTACCAACAGTTATCATCTCCTCTTCAGAAGCAGCTAAGGAGCTCTTCAAAACCCATGACATCCATAGTTGCAGCAGACCTCTCTTGACTGGTACAGGAAGACTATCCTACAACTATCTCGATGTAGCTTTCACACCCTATGGAGATTACTGGAGGGAGATGAGAAAGATTTGTGTTCTTGAGCTCTTTAGTGCCAAGAGAGTTCAGTCTTTTCAAAGTACTAGAGACGAAGAAGTTGGTTTGCTCATTGAATCCATTGCAAAATCATCCTCATCTTCTTCTCCTGTTGATCTTAGTGAGAAAACTATGGCTCTCACTGCAAATATTGTGTGTAGAGTAGCTTTTGGGAAGAATTTTCAAGAACCAGGGTGGAGCCATGAAAAATTTCAAGAAGTTATTCATGAAGGTTTTGCCATGCTGGGGAGCTTTTCTGCAGAGGATTTTTTTCCTTATGTGGGTTGGATTGTTGATAGAATCACAGGTCTCCATGCAAGACTTGACAGAAACTTTCAAGAATTTGATGCTTTCTATCAAAAGGTTATAGATGATCACATCCAGACGGGAAGGAAAGAAGGGAGACATGAAGATATTATTGATGTTTTGCTTGAATTATTGGAGAAATATCAAACTGATCAATCAAGTGGAATTGAAATCTCCCAGAATCATATCAAAGCAATTCTCATGGTAAGCAGCTGTTATTCTTAATTTCTTTATTGTTGTCCCTTTGTTGTTTCCTTCTTCAGCAATGGATATATGAAATAATATATAATTGAATCAATGAATTTTTAAAGTAATTTACAGTAAATTATTATTTTTTTTGACACATGTGCCTCATGAGGTAATAGTTGTAATAAGGTTAACAAAATTAAAATGATTAATAATGTTGGGTTCTCACATCACATAGGGAACGCTTTCCAAGGCTTTGCAATGAGAGAGAAATGAATCTAGTCCGTAAAGTAGTCATTTTCCATTTTTAGTTTTATTGATAGCAATAATTAAGATATGCTTAAATTTTACACATTGTATTATTAAATTTTTATACTTTACACTATTTTTTATTACATTTTTATACTTTAATTTCATATATATTAAAATTTTATGTTTATGTTAAAATTTTAATAATAAAATAAAATTACTGAGAAATTTATTTATAATAATTTTAAAAATTATTAGAAAGTTATATCAATTTAAGAAAATAAAATTAATTATATTTTTTAGAGTTTTTAATAATTTGAATGTTGAAAACATTTTTTTGAATTTAAAATTACTATTTATAAATTATTTATTTATTATATTTAAAATTTGTAATATAAAAGAATAAAAAATATAAATTAAAATATAATAATATAATCACAAATTTTGAGTATCCGAAACAATCTACGTGCACATGAGTAGTAAAATGATAATTGATGACTTAAGTTGATGCCATCAATAAATAAGTCAAAATTTGTTGTTACTCGACTTGCTATGTTGGCGTAATGATTCATTGTTTACTATCTTATTACCGGTTTTTGAAAATTATGTGGTTGTCAATTTTGCAATTTTTTTCCCAAGTGCCCCATTTTATTTTAAAGGCCAATCAATGTGTTTACTGCAAATTAAGTTAAAACAACAACAACAATAATAATAATAATAATATACTTTTTTTATTATCTATAGTCAATTTATTTATATCGATTTATATAATATTCTAAAAATTCAACTAAATTAATTAAAAAGCACATTTTTTATTCATTTCAATTAATTTTTTAAAAATTATTTCATTAATTTTTATACCAAAGATGAGAATATTTCAAAATGAAATTCTTTGGCCTAATTTTTTTTTTTTTTGTTTGGGTGCATTTCAAATTTTTGGTTTGATACTTACAATAACCTAATTTAATATCAGAATATATTTCTAGCTGGAGTGGACACCGGAGCAATTACCTTGGTTTGGGCCATGGCAGAACTTATTAAAAATCCTAGGGTGATGAGGAAAGCACAAGAAGAAATCCGAGCTTGTGTTGGAGATAAAAGAAAAGTTTCTGAACGTGATATTGATAAACTTGAATACTTAAAGATGGTAGTAAAGGAAACATTGAGACTACACCCACCAGGCACACTACTCATTCCAAGAGAAACCATGTCACAATTTAACATCAATGGCTATGAAATTTATCCTAAAACTCGAGTTCAGGTGAATGTGTGGGCAATAGGAAGAGACCCTAAAGTTTGGAAAAAACCAGAAGAGTTTTTTCCTGAAAGATTTATAGACAATTCCATTGACTTTAAAGGGCATAGTTATGAGATGTTACCATTTGGTGGTGGCAGGAGAGGATGTCCTGGCATCTCTATGGGATTGGTTGTGGTGGAGCTCGCACTTGCAAATCTTCTGTTTTGTTTTGATTGGAAGATGCCTTATGATATGGAGGAGGGAAATATTAACATGGATGAGGCAGCTGGCCTTACAACATATAAGAAAGTGCCTCTATTGCTTCTGCCAATTAAATATCAGCCTGCGTTATACTAGATCAAATAGAGATGTTACTCTAATTTGAAAATAATCTATGAGCAGCTAGTGTGCAGTACAAAAATAATACCTTCCTCTCATAAATATATATATGAGATTGTGAAAACATGTAATTATATATTTTTGTGAGTGAAGGTGTAATATTTCATGTACCACAGAGTATCAATAATCTTCAAAATTTTAGATGTAATGTTATTGGTTATGCAACTATAATATGATTTGTATGCTATTATTTCCATCAATATATGAAGATGGAATTTATTTTATATTTACTTCTTTTCTTTAACTGAAATTAATTACTTATTTACTTCTTTAAATTACAAAACTTTCATGGCTGTCCAAAGTGTGGTGATGGCAAATAGTGGAGTTTAAAGGATCCTGATTGGATCAATTTTGGAATGAATCACTTGAGTTATCAGCGGATCTCAGGTTAAGATATAGAAATTAAATTCAAAATTTTCATATTGTTTTTTATATTTGGATTTGATTGAATTTTAATTTTAATAATATTTTTAATATTTTTATTTGAGTCGATTCAAGTTTGATTAGAATCAAGTCATTTTGAAGTAGTCCATAAGTCGGACCAGAGTTGAGTTGAGAATTTAAAATTTTTTAAATTATTTCATATTCGAGTCATTTTTTTTTTCCAGTCGAGTTGAATTTGAATAGCTTTTTTTTGTTCAAATAAATTCAAGTCAGACAAAAAAACTATCATTATACCAGGAGATAAAGACATATTTTATGAAGTAGCTAAAAGAAAATGCCTAAAGAGGGGAATTGTTTTTTGCCAAAAATTGCTTGATAGCAAATGTGTTTTGTGGGTTTATGTATTTCTGGAAGTGTCATTGAGAGTTTAAGTTTTCTTATCGTAAATAATATTAAAATTATTTCACAATTCGTTGTGCTATTATATTAAATATTATTTAAAATATATTTATAAATATTAGTCAAATTAAAATATTTATTATAAATAGGTGATAAATAAATAATTTTTATTTTTTTTTAAAATAGAAAATATATGAACATTAATATTAAATTTTTTATTATATATTTAAAATTTATTTTCACTACAAGAAATATAAAAGTTATTAATGGAATTTTTCATCAGTAAAAGCGTCGATTCCATCGGTAATATAGTTGTAACAACGGAACATCGATTGTAACAATCAATCAGCAAACTGTTGGTTAGTAATGATATACCAACGGAATTTGCAATCCATCGACAAACTTAATGATGACTTACTGATGGATTATCGGTTTGTATTTAGGCACAAACATTTGACTGATGTACCAATGAAATGAGTAATCTTGTTGGCAATTTCATTGGCAAATCTTTTGGTAGTCCATCAGTGCATCATCAGTGAATTAAATAGATATACTTATTTTTTAAAAAATTCCATCAATAATCCGCCAGCAATTATCTAATATTTTTTTATCATTCCGTCGGTAATCCATTAGCAATTATCTAATATTTTTTTATCGTTTTGTCATTAACTTTTCAAGGGTTTTTTTAATATTATACTATTTATGATATTAATATTTATAATAATTATTATATTAATATTAATATTATAATATTAATTTGATACTAATAATATTTTACACTGTTTATGTATTAATATTTTAAATATTAATTTTATAATATTTATGATATAATTTTATAAAAGAATTAAAATTTTCAATTAATAACAAAAAAATCAGGAAAAAAGATATATATATATATATATAGATATATATATATATATATATATATATATATCTATATCTATAGATATAGATATATATATCGAGACACACACA
>CATIWR010255934.1:0-22684 GCA_949677035.1 Omphalea diandra | reverse complement strand
GTGTAGCAAGCTCAGGCTATCATATAAGGAAAATATGTATAAACACTAGGTACACTTGCATGAATCATGCCATAACTGCATACCAAGCATTCATAATCATTTTGATATACTTATAACCATGTATGTATCAAATGTTAGGATCTAATACTTTGAAGAAGCCCTACGATAAAGTTTGGTCGCATCAAAAGGTGAGTAGAAACCATAGTTGGATTCAATGGGTGTATGTGATAATTGTATGATATGATTATGTTTTATTACATGTATATATGATTGAATTGTTACATGTTACATGAAAATATAAGTCAAGTAAGAATGATTGAATTGTTACATGTTACATGGGAATAATATGATTATGTTATATTACATGTATATATGATTGAATTGTTACATGTTACATGGGAATACAGGCCAAGTGAGAATCAAATGCTCTTAACGATTACTTGACATATCATTTGTGAATAAGCACTTGCGTATGGAACTAAAAGGGGTGTTGTGACCGACTTGTCAAACACTTGCAAATTACAGGAAGATGGACCAATAGGTCCCAAATCATATGTTACATGAATCACATGAATATCCCGGGAGCAAAGTTTGCCTTACTCAGTCACAACAAAAACAAAGCTATTGCATTTGCACTTGCATAGTAAATTATTATACTTGCAATGTATCTTGATGATATTTGATTATGGATTATGCCATGAGGATTTGATTATTGTTTTTATTCACTGAGTCGCGACTCACCAAATCGCAATTATTTTTCAGATACTGAAGCAAAGACATTAGACATTTTGGTGCATAAAGTTTTGCATAGAGACACATGGAACACATGTTGTCGGCTGAATTCCAACTCTCACTCCTTGCGACATGTACATGCATTTGATAGGAACTAGTTATGGCCGCTAGTCCTGACATTAGTTAACATATGTGTACATTAAATGCATATGGGATTATATATGTATGATGAGTAAACCTTAATATGTATGTATTTTTGAACATGAAATGCCATGATTTGCAACTGAAGATGATAATTACAGTTGGTGGTATCTGAGGATTCAAGTACACGAGGGGCAGACGTACAAATCCTGGTGTATATGACATCGCGAGGTCGAGAGGCAAATCTCGTATGTTGAGTGCTCTGATAGGTACCAATTGTAGCCACGTTGTGACATTACAATTTATGGTATCAAAGCTGATTTACAAATGAGAACAATGGATGTCACAGTTATTGGTTTGACAAATGAATTTATATGTTACAGTTTTGCTATCAGAGTGGGCTCAAGCATACGTGGGGCAAACGTGCAAATCTTAGTGTGTATGACATCGCGGGGCCGATGGGCAAATCCCCGATGTTAAGTGCTCTGATAGGTATCGATTGTAGCATTACAGATTGTGGACATGAATTGTATGAGTTTTGTACATGAACACAATTATTACAGTTATTAGTATCAGATTAATATAAGTTTTGTAAATGAATACGGTTGTCACATTTAGTGGTATCAAAGCTAATATGAATATGGTCGTTACATTTTAGTGGTATCAGAGCAGAGATATGTTCCATAGGGACATGCATATGAAAATGATATGACTTTTACACTATTTGCATTATCATATGACATAGTCTTATTTGTCTAGTTCCCATGGCTCACCAAGGAGAGAGGAGTCAGCTAAACTGCATTCCATATAAGCATCATGCTAACCATTAAGAGATCAAACTGCTGATAGAGTTAGTTCTGTTACACATGCTCATGCATAACACATGTCTTATGGGTAGCCACAACATAGAATCAGTGAACCAATAGTGCAAGGTCAAGAAATTCAAAAAGAGAAAAGGTATGATAACCTAAGAAAATAGGGTGCAGTTGACTTCAGTGGTACTACAGATCCATCAGTGATAGAGACATGGCTAAAAAGAACACAAAGAGTTTTGAATTTGATGAAATGTACGCCAGAAGAAAAGTTTGATTATGCAGTATCGCTATTACAAGGGGATGCATATGATTGGTTGGAAACCAATCCAGGGAGTAATGCCCAGCTTATAGTGATTACATGGGATGACTTTCTTCATGAGTTCGATAATAATTGCATGACAGAAATATATAAAGATGACAAAAGAAGAGAGTTTTTGAACCTACAGTAGGGAAAATGACTATAGCTGAATGTGAGGTGAAATTCAATCAATTATCTCATTATGCATCATTTGTGGTAACCACTGATAGAGACAAATGTTCAAACTTTCGAGAGGGACTGAGATATGAGATCAAAAGTAAGATCACAGCTACAGATCTTCAAAGTTATACCAAATTGAAAGCTGTTGTAATCAGGGTGGAAAGATTTAGTACAATTGCCACTACGTGAATTGATGTGATACTAGGTATGGACTGGTTGTCTAAATATCATGCAATAGTTAATTGTTTTACTAAAGAAGTTGTACTGGAATCTCCGAATCATATAAGGGTTGTGTTTCAAGGGGAAAGGAAAATTATACCAACATGTCTAGTTATGCTATCAAGGCTTTTCGCATGATTAAAAATGGTTATGAGGCTTATTTCATATGTGGTATTTTTTGGACATATATGAATTAAAAGATGGATTGAAATCTGCTCCAGTATTAACCATTCCTACTGGTAATAAAGGATTTGTAATATATAGTGATGCCTCTCATCAAGGTTTGGGATGTGTTTTAATGTAGCATGGTAAGGTAATTACATATGCATCTAGACAACTGAAACCTTATGAGTTACCTTATGTAGTACATGACCTAAAACTTACTGCTGTTGTGTTTGCCTTGGAAATATAGAGACACTACTTGTGTGGATAAACTTTTCAGATGTTTACAGATCACAAGAGCTTAAAGTATTTCATGAGCCACAAAGAATTAAACACAAGACAGAGGTGGTGGTTATAACTACTAAAGGATTATGATTGTACCATTAAGTATCACCCAGGGAAGGCAAATATGGTTGCAAATACTTTGAGCAAAAAATCAAGTGATGTAGTGTATTTACAAGTATTTCTATTGTCTTATTTAGTTCAATTACGAGCTATGAATATAGAACTAAACCCACAAAATAATGGGGTATTGATTGCTACTTTTCAAGTGAGACCAGAGTTGTATGATTGAATTAAAGAAGCATAGGGCAAGGATCCAAAGTTACATGGGATGATTGAAATGGTAAAATAGGGGAGACATGGTGATTTTAATATTCGAAATAATTCCTCGATATTGGGTTCTAGTATTTGTGTGCCTAATGTTGAAGAAACATATAATGCTCTATATGCCATGCATCCAGGAATGACAAAAATGTATAATACCATGTGATCTCATTTTTGGTGGCCTAAAATGAATAAAGATGTGACAGCCTATGTTTCAACATTTTTGACTTATCAGCAAATCAAAATGGAACATCAAGCACCAGCTGAAAAATTGAAACTATTGATGATTCCAGTATGGAAATGGGACAAAATAACTATGAACTTTATATATGGGTTATCGAGGACTTTGAAGAAAGAATAATTTAGACACTTGAAGACATGCTTCGAGTTTATGTGATAGAGTTTAAAAGTGCATGAGATTAATATATTGCCTTGATTGAATTTGCTTATAATAACCATTATCATAGTAGTATACAGATGGCACCATATGAAGCATAATATGAAAGAAAATGTCGAAGTCCAACCTATTAGGATGAAGAAGGAATGTGTATAACTGAGTTCTCAATACATAGGACCATATGAGATCTTATAAAGAATTGGTCCATTGGCTTATAGGTTAGCACTACCACCAGAGATGGCTCAGATTCATGATGTATTCCATGTGAGTATGTTAAGGAAGAATTAGTGGAAATCATCGGTTATAAGAGAAAACAATTACAAAATCAAGAAATCCCTTTAGTTAAGTTGTTATGGAGAAATTACTAGCAAGAAGAGCCTACATGGGAAATCAAAGAGAACATGAAATGACAATATCCACATTTGTTTATAGGTACTGAATTTCGAGGACGAAATTCTTTATAGAGGGGAAGAAATGTAACATCCCTATCCCTATTCATTGGCATTATCACATGAATATATTCATTGCACAAATGATATGAAAGCACATATGAGCATATGCACTGTATCAAATGATATGAAATATCACATGAACATATGCACAGGATAAATATGCATTTAGAAATGTGAATTGTAAAAACACGACAATGACAATTGCACCATTGCATTTGGGATGCTTGAACATATATGCAGTGTTTGCATAGTTATATGACAATTTATTTCATGTTGTGTTCTTATTATAGCATCATAAATAATGGTGTTTGAAAGCTCATCTAAAAGTATAACGAGCATCTAGGAATTAGGAGATGGATGGAAGTGCTTATGGAGTGAAGAAGAGGGACTAAAAGCAAAACTTTTAACTTTCAACCAATAGGAAACTAGCCCCAATATTTTGACTTATTTAAAATAAGAATATAGACCATTAGGGTCAGATTTTGAGGAAAAATGTGGGTTATACTAGAAACAAAGAGAGTGCAAAGGAAGAAGAAAGAAAGGAAGAAGAAGAAGAAGAAGAAGAAGAATAAGAAGAAGAAGAGAGGGAGAAGAGTGGGCTGCCTAAGGTTTTTCAATTCTGGGATAGTAGGTAAGCAAATTTATCTCTTCTTAAACTGAAATTAACCTCTCATAACATGTTAATCATGCATGGTTAGTGAGAATTGTGGAGTAATTGAAGTAGAGCTCTTTGATGGAAGTTGTAATCCTAGAGAACAAGAATTGGTTCTGCTGATTTTGCTGTTAGAACAGAATTTTGCACCCATGATTTAACCCTAAAAGAGGAATTGGGGAAAGTGAAAAACATAAAAGTTATAGCCTTATGTCTCGTTTAAAGGCATATGAAGTAGTTTTACTTGATTATGTGTGTGTGAAGAGATATGACCCTTTCATCAGGACTAGGTCAAATTTGAACCGAGATGATCTTAGTCTTCTATTTTGTTATATTTTGACGACTTTATATTCTGATTTTGACATAGTGTAAAACATGAAACTTGTAGGGTTATATTCTCTCTAAATACCTGTTAAGTAGTTTTGATTAATTTACTGTGTGGAAGGAGAAATGGATCACTGATTGGGATTGACTTTGTACCCGAATGACACACCACCTTTCTTTTAATTCGGTTTTCCAATAATTTGATGACCATAGACTCAAAATTTGATGATAATCTAAACTTGAAAGTTGTATATTTATGTCTGATCTATATACCTGTGAAATATTATTGCCAAATCTAGCATGGTTGCTGAGATATTGTCCCTTTATCATGACTGTTTGTCAATATGTTATGAATCTACTTACCTCGAGATTGGTCTTTCGTTTTGGTGATCTTATAGGCTAAACTAGGTAATGAGTAAAACATGAAAAAATGTTTATTTATATGTTTTGTAACTGATGGTGGAATATTATTACAATTGGACTAGTACAAATTTGAGATATACCGAAAAGAGTTAAACCTATTCAGACTGAGATGACATTGCAATAGGGCAGAACTTAAAAATTCACAATATTTTATGTGTATTTGCATTATATATCTAATTTGTTTGAAAAAAAGAATCAAGCCATTTGGATAAGTATATCGAGAGTTATTATTATGATAGTGTAGCAAGCTCAGGTTGTCATATAAGGAAAATATGTATAAACACTAGGTACACTTGCATGAATCATGCCATAACTGCATACCAAGTATTCATAATCATTTTGATATACTTATAACCATGTATGTATCAAATGTTAAGATCGTAATACTTTGAAGAAGCCCTACCATAAAGTTTGGTCACATCAAAAGGTGAGTATAAACCATAATTAGATTTAATGGGTGTATGTGATAATTATATGATATGATTATGTTCTATTACATGTATATATGATTGAATTGTTACATGTTACATGAAAATATAAGTCAAGTGAGAATGATTTAATTGTTATATGTTACATAGGAATAATATGATTATGTTCTATTACATGTATATATGATTGAATTGTTACATGTTACATGGGAATACAGGCCAAGTGAGAATCAAATGCTCTTAACTATTATTTGGCATATCATTTGTGAATAAGCACTTGCATATGGAACTAAAAAGGGCGTTGTAACTGACTTGTCAAACACTTGTAAATTACAGGAAGATGGACCAATAGGTCCCAAATCATATGTTACATGAATCACATTATTATCCCGGGAGCAATGCTTGCCTTGCTCGGTCACGACAAAAACAAAGCTATTGCATTTGCACTTGCATAGTAAATTGTTATACTTGCAATGTATCTTGATGATATTTGATTATGGATTATGCCATAAGGATTTGATTATTGTTTTTATTCACTAAGTCGCGACTCATCAAATCGCAATTATTTTTCAGATACTGAAGCATAGACTTTAGACATTTTGGTGCATAAAGTTTTGCATAGAGACACATGGAACACAGGTTATTGGTTGAATTCCAACTCTCTCTCCTTACGTCATGTACATGCATTTGATAGGAACTAGTTATGGTCACTAGTCCTGACATTAGTTAACACATGTGTACATTAAATGCATATGGGATTATATATGTATGATGAATAAACCTTAATGTGTATGCATTCTTAAACATGAAATGCCATGATTTACAATTGAAGACGATAGTTACAGTTGGTAGTATCAGAGGATTCAAGCACACGCGAGGGGACGTGCAAATCCCAGTGTGTATGACATCGCGAGGCCGACAGGTAAATCCCAAATGTTGAGTGCTCTGATAGGTACCACTTGTAGCCACATTGTGACATTACAATTTGTGGTATCAAAGCTGATTTACAAATGAGAACAATGGATGTCACAGTTATTTGTTTGACAAATGAATTTAGATGTTACAGTTTTGGTATCAAAGAGGGCTCAAGCATACGTGGGGCAAATGTGCAAATCCCGGTGTGTATGACATCGCGGGGCGACAGGCAAATCCTGGATGTTGAGTGCTTTGATAGGTACCGATTGTAGCATTACAGATTGTGGACATGAATAGTATGAGTTTTGTGTATGAACACAGTTATTACAGTTATTGGTATCATATTAATATGAGTTTTGTAAATGAATATGGTCGTCACATTTGTTGGCATCAGAGCTCATATGAATATGGCCGTTACAGATTTTAATAGAGTGCAAAACATGAAACTTGTAAGGTTATATTCCCTCTAAATACCTATTTAGCAGTTTTGATTAATTTGTTGTATGGAAAGAGATATGGCTCATTGATTGGGACTGACTCTGTACCCAGATGACACACCATTTTTCTTTTAACTCAATTTTCCAAGAATTTGATGACTATAGACTCAGAATTTGATGATCATCTACACTTGGAAGTTGTATATTTATGTTTGATCTACATACCTGTGAAATATTATTGCTAAATCCAGCATGGTTGCTGAGATGTTGTCCTTTGATCATGACTGGTTGTCAACATGTTACAAACTTGCTCATCCTGAGATTGGTCTTTTGTTTTGGTGACCTTATAGACTAAACTGGATAATGAGTAAAACATGAAAAATGTTCATTTATATGTTTTGTAACTGATGGTGGAATATTATTGCAATTGGACTGGTAAAATTTGAGATATGCCTAATAATGTAAGACCTACTCAGACTGAGATGATATTACAATAGGGAAGAACTTAAAAATTCACCACATTTTATGTGTATCTGATATTAGCCTAAATTTTGAATATGTTGTCCCATTATATGTATAGTTTGTTTGAAAAAAAGAATCAAGCCATTTGGATAAGTATATCTAGACTTATTACTGTGAGAGTCTAGTGAGCTCAGGCTGCCATATAAGGAATATATGCATAAACATAGGTCCACTTGCATGGATCATGCACCAAGCATTCATAATCATTTTGACATACTTGTAACCATGTATGTATCAAATTCTAAGATCTCAACACTTTGAGGAAGCCCTAGAGAGAGAACCAAACCTACCATAAAGGTTGGTCACATCAAAAGGTGAGTAGAAACAATAATTGGATTCAATAAGTATATGAGATAATTGTATGATATGATTATACTCTATTACATGTATATATGATTGAATTGTTACATGTTACATGGAAATAATATGATTATGTTCTATTACATGTATATATGATTGAATTGTTATATGTTACATAGGAATACAGGCTAAGTGAGAATTAAATGCTCTTAATGATTTCTTGGCATATCATTTGTGAATAAGCACTTGCATATGGAATTAAAAGGGGCGTTGTGACCGACTTGTCAAACAGTTGCAAATCACAGGAAGATGGACCAATAGGTCCTAATTCATATGTCAAATGAATTATAGGAAGATGGACTAATAGGTCCCAAATCATATGTCAATTGAATTACAGGAAGATGAACCAGTAGGTCCTAAATCATATGTTACATGAATCACATGAATATCCCGAGAGCAATGTTTGCCTTGCCCGGTCATGAAAAAAACAAAGCTATTGCATTTGAACTTGCATAGTCAATTGTTATATTTGCAATGTATCTTGACGATATTTTATTATAGATTATGCCATGAGAATTTGATTATTGTTTTTATTCATTGAGTCGCGACTCACCAAATCACAATTATTTTTTAGATACTGAAGCATAGACTTTGGACACTTTGGTACATAAAGTTTTGCATAGAGACAAATGGAACACAGGTCGTCGGCTGAATTTGAACTCTCTCTCCTTGCATCATGTACATACATTTGATAGGAACTAGTTGTGGTCACTGGTCCTGACATTAGTTAACACATGTGTACATTAAATACATATGAGATTATATATGTATGATGAATAAACCTTAATGTGTATTTATTTCTGAACATGAAATGCCATGATTTGCAACTAAAGACGATAGTTATAATTGGTGGTATCAGAGGATTCAAGCAAACGCGGGGCAGACATGCAAATCTCGGTGTGTATGACATTGCGGGGCCGATAGGCAAATCTAGGATGTTGAGTGCTTTGATAGGTACAGTTGTAGCCATGTTGTGACGTTACAATTTGTGGTATCAAAGCTGATTTACAAATGAGAACAATGGATGTCACAGTTATTGGTTTGACAAATGAATTTAGATGTTACAATTTTGGAATCAGAGAGGGCTCAAGCATACATAGGGCAGACGTGCAAATCCCAGTGTGTATGACATTGCGGGGCTGGCAGGCAAATCTCAGATGTTGAGTGCTTTTGATAGGTACAGATAGTAGCATTACAGATCGTGGTAAAAAAAAATTGGTATAAGAACAACATGATTTGTGAACACAGTTGATCATTACATTTATTGGTATCAGAGCAAATATGAATACGGTCATTACATTAATACTCTCTAAGTATTTTCATAGGGCTCAAAAGGGATGACAAGTGATAATGCAAAATGATGCTTTTATAGGGAATAATAGGGTAACTAAGGAATGCCTTAATCACTTCCTAAAAATTGCAAATTTATAGAATTTGTCCTCAAAAGGTGGTTTAGTAAGTTCTAGCATATGGAGAGGTTCCCTCTAACTTAAAGTGGTATGAATAAAGCTTCTCATAAAGAAATTCATATTTTGCCAATGGTGCATAGTGAGTTCTAATGTGTCTAACTAATGTTTAAATGAAAACGTGATTATTAAGATCAAATCATTATCATAAGTGAAATTAACCTAATCAATTCCAAATAAATTATTATAAAGTTCCTTAATTGATTTTTCACCTTAAACCTCGTACCAAACAAACCACAAAAAATAGTTGAATTAGGATTAAGCTAAAAAAAGAATTGTCGGAAGACACAAGAGCAATTTATTATCAAGTGTAAATCAAAATGTAATTAATAAGTAAAGAAATTCAAAATAAATCCCCCCAAACTTTATTATTATTATCCTCAATGATCCAAAAACAATAAGTAAAGAGTAAACAAAAGGGACTTCCTTATTAGAAAGGTGAGGGAAATGTGATCCTGTAATTTTCAAGTGAAGCACAAGCGGTTGTAAATGGGTTGTCCATTAAAACATAAGTAGAATATAACATTCATCATAATATAACATTAAAGGCAAAAACACAATCCTAAATGGCATGATGAAAACATACCACATTAATTTCAAAATTGAGAGCACAAATCCTTAACAATCAATAGCCAAACACAAGAGTAGTTCAAATTGTTAAAACTAAACATACTCAAAGTTTGTGTAACACAAATTAAGACATTACATTATATAAGAACAAATACTTCAAAGTCGTAAAAAAAATAAAAGCAAAGGTAAGATGGCATGATTAATCCATTGTAATGACCATTTTCATTTTACAAACCATGGCATTCATGTCCAAAAATACATATGCATAAAGGTTGTTCATCATACAAACACAATCTAACATGTATTTAATGTACATATATGTTAACTAATCTTCAACTCTAGTGACCATAAACTAGTTTCTATATAGATATATGTACATGAAACAAGGAAAGAGAGACTTGTAATTCAGTCGACCACCTATGCTCCTTGTGTCTATATTTAAAACTCTATGCTCTAAAGTATCCAAACCCTATTTTTCAATATCTGAAAAACATAATTATAATTTGGTGAGTCATGACTCAATGAATAAAAATAATAATCAGATTCTTACTGCATAACCAATAATCAAATATTATCAGGATATATTACAAGTATAAAAATTGACAATGCAAGTGCAAATGCAATAGATTAATTTTGTCGCGACCTGGAAAGGCAAACACTAGTCCTTAGGGATTCATGTGATTTAAGTGACATTTGATTTTGCTAGCTAGCATATAACAAATGAATCATTTCATCAATAATATTTTCTAAAAGGACATATTGGTCCATTTTTCAAGTGATTTGCAATTGTTTGACAAACCAGTCACAACATCCTTTTAGCTCTATATGCAAGTGTTCATTTAGAATGGTGTAGCATATAATCATTAAGAGAAAATAATTCTCACTTTACTTCTATTGACATGTAAAATGTCACAATTCAATCACAAATACCTCTAATAGAACATAACCACATCGTAAAATCATCATACACACACATTAGAATCGAATTATAGCTTTTGCTCACCTTTTGATGTGATCAACCTTTATGGTAGGTTTGGTCCTTTCTATTGGGCTTCTTCAAACTGTTCAGATCCTAATATTTGATGCATACATGGCTGTAAGTATGTCAAAATGATTATGAACGCTTTGCATGTAACTATGGTTATTTTTTATGCAAGTGAACCTATTGCTTATGCATATTTTTCTTGTATGGTAGCCTGACTTTGCTACAGTATAACTATAATAACTCTTACTATACTTATCCAAATGACTTGGTTCTTCTTTTCAAATAAACTAGACATATAAAATACAACATATTCAAATTTCAGGTCAATATAAGACATGCATAAAATGTGATGAATTTTTGAAATTTTCATTATTTCAATGTCATCTCAGCCTAAGTAGGCCTCCCAATTTTGGATATATCTCAAATTGTACAGATAAAATTGCAAAACTAATTCACCAGAAGTTAGAAACCACAAAAAGGAACATTTTTATTGTGCCACTCAATATCTAATTTTGTCTACAAAGTCACCAAATCAAATAACTAATCTCAGGGTGAGTTAGTTTTCAACATCTTGACAATTAGTCATGATGAAGGGGTAATATCACATTAGTTGTGATAAATTTGGCAAAATATATTATAGGCATGTAGATCAAACAAAAATGTATAACTTTTAAGTTTTTTAAGTTTGGTATATCACCAAATTCCTATCTTATGGCCATCAAATTCTTGAAGAACATATATAAGAGATGAAACAAGTTTTATCAAGTTTAGGATCAATCAATTAAAAAGGTATATCTCTTTCCACACAACAAATCAAGAAATCTACTTTACAGGTATTTATAGGAGATATAACCCTACAAATTTTATACTTTGTAATTTGTCTAAATCATAACATAAGGTCATTAAAATATATGAAAATATAAAGACTAAGGAGATTTTAGTTGGTTGTGAACTAGCCCTGATTAAGGAGCCATAGTTCACAACACACACCAAATTATGAAAAGCCATTTCACAAGCATATACATGGGCCATAACGATACAAATTTCATTATTTACACTTTCCCTAATTCCTCTTTTAGGGTTATGAAATCGTGAGCGCAAAAATCTATTCTAATAATAAATCCAACACAATCAGCTCTTATTTCATTTAAATTTCAACTTCCATACAATGGCTTTATCTTAAATACTTCGTAATTCTTACTAACCATGTATGATTAACATGTCACAAGGAGTAATTTCATATGGGAAGATGATAAATTAATTTACCTCTTTTCCCAACACTAGAAAAACTTAGGGTTCCTTCCCAGCTAGCTCACTTTTCTTCCTCTTCTTCTTCTTCTTCTTATTCTCATTTCTTCCTTTCTTTCTTAGCTCTCTTACTTTTTTGCACTCCCTCACTTTTTGCCTCTCTAATTTTATCCTTAAAGATGAAATATTTAATTTGTATACCTACCTCAATAGGGCAAAAATTATGGCGTCTTATTATCATTGGTTGAAAGTTCAATATTTCTCTTTTAGTCCATCTTTTTCACTCCTTCATCAACTCTGTCCATCTTCTAATCCTCATATGGTCCCTATACTTTTAAATAAGCTCTAAAACACCATTATTTATGATGTTATAACATGCACACTATATAAGAAAATTTGTCATGCAATTACAAAAATATTACAAATATGTTCAAGTGCCCTAAATGCAACGATGCAAGTGTCATCGTCGTGTTTATCCAGTTCACATATCAAAATGATCATTTATCCAATGTGTATGTTCATATGAGATTACAAATAATTTATGCAATGAATATGGTCATGTAGGAATCCAAATGATTGAGGATAGGTGTTTTATATTTCTTCCCCTCTTATAAAGAATTTTATCCCTGAAATTCAATATGTATAAACAAATATGGATATTAGCATTTCACGTTTTCTTTAGTTTCCCATGTAGCCTTTTCTTATGAGAGGTTTCTCCATAACACATAAACCAAAGGGATTTCTTAATTTTATAACTATTTTGTCTTATACAACCCATGATTTTTACTAGTTCTTGAACATGACTCACATCATCTATAATTATTACAGTTGGATCCCTAAGTATACGTGTAGGATGGGACCGATATTTTATGAGCATACTCATATGAAATACATCATGAATTTGAACCATCTCTAGTGGTAGTGCTAGCCTATAAGCTAATGGACTGATTCTTTCTAGGATCTCATATGGCCCTATGTATTGATGACTTAGTTTCCCCTTATTGGCAAATCAAATTAATCTTTTCCATGGTGAAAATTAAAGGAACACTTTATCTCCTACCTCGTATTCCATTTCTCTTATGTGTTGGTATGCATAACTCTTTTGCCTATCTTGTGCTGCTTTAAGTTTGCAATTGATTACCTTCACTTTGTCACTAGTGTCTTGCACTAGTTTTGGCCCTTCTAAAACATGTATCCCTTCGTCATCCTAATATATAGGACTTTAACATTTTCTTCCATATAGTGTTTCATATGGGACAATCTATATACTACTATGATAATAATTATTATAAGCAAAATCAATCAAGATAATATATCCATCTCATACACCTTTAAACTTTATTACACAAGCTAGAAGTATGTCTTCAAATGTCTAAATTATCCTTTATGATTGCCCATTTATGTAATGATGAAAAACAGTATTAAAACTTAACTTGGTACTCGAAGCCTATTACAAACTAACCCAAAATTGAGATGTAAATCATGGCTATCTATATGATACGATGGACATTAGAACACCATGTAATCTGACAATTTCATCCACATATTTCTTAGCTAAGTGTTTAAGTGAACTACTCCATCAAATAGGCAAAAAGTGAGTTGACTTAGTTAGTTTATTAATGATTACCCATATGACATCATTCTTCTTCAAAGTCCTCGATAACCCATATACAAAGTCCATGGCTATTCTTTCCAATTTCTATATTGAAATCATTAATGATTTCAAAATTTCAACTAATGCCTGATGTTCTATTTTGATATGCTGACATGCCATACATGTTGAAACATAGGCTTTTACATCTTTCTTCATTTTAGGCCACTAAAAATGAGATCATAAGGTATTATACAATTTCGTCATTCATGGATGCATGGCATATGAAGCATTATGTACTTCTTCTAAGATTTCTCTTTGCAAATTATCAACATTAGGTACACAAATGCAACATCCCTATATAAAGACATCAATTCGAATATCAAAATTAGCATGTATCCATTGTTTTACCATTCTAATTATTCTATGTAACTTTAGACCCTTGTCATGTGCTTCTTTGACTTGATCATGCAACATTGGTCTTGCTTGAAAAGTAGCAATCAATACCCCATTCTTTTCCATATTTAGTTCCACTTTCATAGCTCATAGCTGAACTAAATAAGATAATGGAAATACCTATAAGTTTACTACACTGCATATTGGTTCCTGCTCAAAGCATTAGAAACCACATTTGCCTTCCCTGAGTAATAATCAATGGTGCAATCATAATCTTTTAGTAGTTATAACCACCACCTATGTCTCATGTTTAATTCTTTTTGGCTCATCAAATACTTCAAGTTCTTGTGATATATAAATATTTGAAATATTTCTCTATATAAGTAATGTCTCCATATTTTCAAAGCAAACACAACCACAACATGTTATAGGTCATCTATTATGTAAGATAATTTCTAACACTTTAATTGTCTAGATGCATAATCAATTACCTAACCATGCTGCATTAAAACACATCCAAAACCTTAATGAGAGACATCACTATAAACTGTGAATCCTCCATTATTGGTAGGAATGACTAACATGAGAGCAGATGTCAATCAATCTTTTAATTCATCAAAACTCTCTTGACATGCTTTAGACCATTGAATTGTTGTATTTTTATGGAGTAACTTAGTCAAATGAGCAACTATAAATGAAAACCCCTCAACAAATCAATAATAATACCTATTTAGTCTTAAGAATCTTTAGACGTCTACAACATTCTTTTGGGTTTCCCATTTTACTATTGCTTCAATTTTGTTTGGGTCAACCTCTATGCCCTTTAAGAAAGTACAAGTCCTCAAAATACCACATGGTCAATCCAGAACTTGCACTTGCTTAATTTAGCAAATAATTAATTTTCTCTCAAAATTTGCAACACAATTCTCAAATGTTATTCATGCTCCTCTTTTCTCGTTGGATGCACCAATATGTCATCAATGAACAAATTACAAATTTATCTAAGCAAAGCTAGAACATTTTGTTCATAAGAGCAATAAATTTAGCTGGTTCATTAGTTAAACCAAATGGCATAATTAAAAATCCTTAATGGCCATACCTAGTTCGAATAGTAGTCTTTAGTAAATCTAGGTTTGAAATTTGAGCTGATAATATCCTAATTTCACGTCAATTTTAGAAAACACTTGTGCTCCTTATAGCTTGTCAAATAGATCATCTGTTGTTAGAAAAGGATATTTGTTCTTCACAATAACCTAATTTAACTACCTATAATCTCTACACAGCCTCATTATCCCATCTTTCTTTTTAACAATGTTGGCCTAGTGCACTAAGAATGAGGGCTACATTGGTGGCTGTTTTTAACATTAAGAAGGTGAGTTCAAGTGTTTTGAAGGTGAAGAGGAAGACGATAAGAAATAATACAAAGGTTTATAGTGGTTCGGGTATTAATAAACCCTACATCTACTCAGTATTTCACTTTACTAAACTAGTGTTTCTAAGTTCACACCAAACTTCTACAACTTGTGTTCTCTAGGCTCACAACAACCTCTCTCAAATGTTTTATATAGGCTCACACTTCAACCTCTTACAAGAGTTGAATCTAGGCTAACTCTTAACCTCTTACAATTGTATTTATTGCTCACACCTAACAATTAATAACACATAAATGAGAATGAAAGAATGAGTAGCCAATTTGTAAGAGTTTAGTTACAAATTAATGAATTCTCTTATATTTACATATGTTTGGTGGAGTATTTATAGCTCACATCCACCAAAGAGATGTTACTATAAAACTATCAATAAATCTCCACGTTGTGCTAGGTAGATTTGGCATTAAATGCTTGTCAGTCACAACTCGCGATCGCTACTGCTATTTCACGGTTACGAATTTCTAATTTGAACTGAGGATACAAAAATTGCGGTAGAGAACCCCATCCTATGTCTAACAGTTGGTCCACGTATCAGTTGCTCATTGGTTATCTAAGAAATGAAGCAGTTGTGTTATACCTGCTTCTTAAAAGTTGAGATTGTGCGTTGTCCTTGCCTTTGGTGCCATTAAGACTGTGAATTCCTCTGTTTGAAGAGGAAATTACAGCTTCTTGAATTACAGTCGTGATCATAAATTTGCCCTTGTGATTTTTTATCTTCAACAGATACCTTGGACACTTAGCGTGTTGTGGCTTTGACTTTGGTTCTCTCATTTGCCACTATGAAAGTCGCAGTCGCGAACCAAAAGCTCACTTTCTTCGAATAGGTCATGTGTGATGTCCCAACTACTAATAATTCCTAAAGTAGGTGCATTAACTTATTCCTAAAACATGGAATACTAAAGTGACATAACATCATTAAAATCCTCTCATTCTATCAATTGTCATTAAAAGACCTTCTTTCAATTATTATTATTTTTATTTATTCTATGTATCTTGTTTCACAATATAGTAACTATTTACAGCAAAATATACATGGCTAAAGAAACTAAAATACTAATTGACTGCATATTGGCCCAACCTCTATTAGGCTGCTAGACAACAACTTCAAAATGTAAACTGGATGCAATCTTTAGTCTAGTCTTCTTGAAAGGAAATTTAATGCAAAAGAGTGAGGTTGCATACTCAGTAAGTAAATGTATAACGATAATTTAATCTCAAATAACATAACAAATATTTAAATATAAATAACTCATCACCATATCCATGCAAGAAATAAGGAGTTTTTACTCTTAAATGCCACACAGGCTATCAAATGTTATTATCACACAAACTGTCATAAATTATTGCCACATAGGCTATGGATATCACTGCCACAAAAGCTTTCATTTTTGGCTGCCACATAGGCTATACATATTATTGCTACACAGGCTTTAGATATTTTGCCACACAGGCTATCGAATATTATTGCTACACAGACTGTTATATATTATTGCGACACAGGCTGTTATATATCATTACCACATTGGGTATGAATATTGTTGTTTGCCTAACAACATCAAGTATTAGACTTTCAACAAATCAACTATAAATCCAATAAAATTTGAGCAATATAACGACTAATAACAACACCCATAACTTTGGCAGCTCATATCACCACATACTTCCATTCCTATGTCATAATTTATCAATGTCTCATGCAAATAAATAAATCAAGAGCTTAACCATCTTTTCATCAATATATTCATCAATATCATCTCATTAAATAACATTTTGTTATATTAAGTATATGTTCATGGCATTTAACTAATCACACTTATAGCACCATTAACTATTTACTTACCTCCTCCTTCAAACTTATTAAGCCATGGATGGCCCTAGCTTATTCCCACTATTATCTTTAATGCCTCAAGGACTTATTTTAATACACCAAATCAATCCATGATGATAAAGTAAGATTTTCATCTTGTTATGTAAATATGTTATAGTAAAATATCATGATCTTGATAGGTTGCTTCTATTATTACTTTTAACTCACAAATCCAAATGGCTGATTCCTTTTTTTTTTTTTAATTAAACTAGACATATATGGATACACCATATCCAAAATTTCTATCTAAAATATATACTACATAATTTATGGTCAATTTTATGAATTTACCCTATTTCAATGTCATCTTAGTCTGAGTAGGTCTTACATTATTAGATATATCTCAAATCTTACAAATCCAATTGCTAAATGATTTACCAAAAGTTAGAGAACATAAAGGAACATTTTTCACATTTTACTCATTGCCTAATTCAGTCTATAAAGTCACCAAAACAATTGACCAATCTCAGGGTGAATAGGTTTTTAACATATTGACAATTAGTCATAATGAAGGGGAAATATCTCAACAACCATGTTAAATTTGGAAAAAATATTTTGCAAGCATGTAGCTCATACATAAATATACAATATTCAGGTTTTAAACATCATCTAATTCTAAATCTATGGCCATCAAATTCTTGAAAAATAGAATTAAAAGGCTGACGAGGTTTCATTCGAGTATAGGGTCAATCATAGTCAATGAGTCATATCTCTTTCCACACAACACATCAATCAAAACTGGTCTACAGAATTTATAGGGGATATAACCCTACAAATTTTATGTTTTACACTCTATCTAAATTAGTACATAAAGTCATCAAAATATATGAAGACTAAGGTGATTTTGGTTGGTTGTGAACTAGCCCTAATGAAAGAGTCATACCTCCTAACACACCAAATCAAGCAAAACTATTTCATATGAATTTAGATGGGGAATAAAGCTATAATTTTCATATTTTACACTTTCCTTAATTCCTCTTTAAGGGTTATGAAATTGTGGGTACAAAATTCTTCTTTAACAATAAAACCAACACAATCAGCTATTGTTTCTCTTGAATTTCAACCCCTATACATAAGCTCCACCTCAAATACTCCATAATTCTTACTAACCATGTATGATTAACATGTCATGAGGGTCAATTTCATGTAAGAAAAAGATATATTAACTTTCCTATTTCCCATAACCAGAAAACCTTAGAATTCTTTTATAGGCAGCTCACTCTTCTCCCTCTCCTTCTTATTCTTCTTCCTTTTCTTCTTCTTCTTTTCTTTCTTTCTTCCTTAGCTCTCTCTTTCTTTTGTTGTACATCACATTTAACCTTTCTATTTTGATCTTAAAGGGTGAAAAATTCCACTTGTAGACCTATTGTAATAAGACAAAATCATGGTGTTTCATTTCTATTGGTTGGAAGTTCACTTTTCCTCTTTTAGTCCCTCTTCTTCACTCCTTAACTACCTCCATCCATCTGCTAATCCCTATTTTCTCCTTATACTTTTAAATAAGCTCTATAACACCACTATTTATGACACTATAACATGCACACAACATAAGATAAGTTTTCATGCAACTATACAAACATTACATATACATTCAAGCATCGCACATGCAATGGTGCAAGTGTCATTGTCGTGCTTACCCAATTCACATGTATAAACAATCATTTATCCAATACATATATTTAAATATATTGTAATTAAAATATATATGATTTGGTTGAGGATGTTACATCATAGCTGCGAATTTGCTTATGAATTCCTCTGGCCTAGCTTCATCCATCCTTATGACTGATTTACGGTCGCGATTTAGGATAAACACACAGTGAATTTGGATGAACTTCATAAGGTTAGAGATTTTAAATTCCATCCAACTTTGAATGAAAAAACTAACTAAGAATCTACAAAACAACACTTAATAAAAGGATTAGAACTGATCAATCTTTATTATGAAGTTTAAAAATGGTTCATGACTTAGGTTTAACCCACATAGTCCAACAATCTCCCCCTTTTTTATTTTGACAACTTAGATTAATCTCATGGAAATTAAAATGCATGAGTTGTGAAGTTAGGATGGTTAATGATGAAATGATCAATGAATGCTTAAAGAAATTATAGTCACTGATCAAAGAAATTCTAAGCACTAAAAAAAAAAAAAAAAAACTCTCCCCCCACTTATGCTTTTATCTACCAAACTATTTTCTCCATATAACTCTCTCCCCCTTTGGCAATATCAAAAAGAGGGTGAATGGAGAAGATCAAATAAAATGATAAAGATGAGATAAAGTGATCATAAGGAGCAAATATTGACTCATAGAATCATAAAAATTGCAATCATATATAGCAAATATCAATCATATAGCATAAGAAACAAAGAATTGCAAATTCAATCACTTTTATTTATTTATTAATTATGGGATCAATAACTATAAAACAAAGATTTAAACAAAGAAAAGAAAATAAGCTAGTCTAAAAGATTGAAGAACTGTCAGCATATCTAAAATCATCTTGCTCTTCATTGTCTCCTCCTCCTTCAACTTCGTCTCTATCCTCAACCTCTTAGTTGTCTTCCTCATTCGTTGTGTCTTCATAATCATCAAAATCTGAAAGATAATAGCGAGGAGAACCAATTTTCTCTTGTAGGTCCACCAGGTCACAATGTAAATGGGAGAGAAGGAGAAATATTCTCTTCAACAACCTCATCACCTTATCTAACTTTCGATTGATAGTGGCAAAAGATATTTCGATCTTAGATTTTAGCTGTGGAGGTAGGACTGGTATTGCTCCTTCTTTAATGGCAAGCCTTTTTCTTTTGGAGGCTTGGGATGTTTCTAGCTTTTTGGCCCCATAAGTACCCAAAGTGTAGGCATAGGAATTTGGGTGGATGGCTTTGGCATTGACAAGGTAGGTGAGGTCTGAAAAATTTTGTGAAGGAAGGAGTTTCTTTTTAAGGAATTTTTCATTTTCCTTATTGAAAGCACTAACATATTTATAAATGGCAATCACATGGGAAGGAAGGAGAAATTGACTCTTAGGTTTAGTGCTCATGTGACTCAATTGATCCACAAGATTGTGACCGGATTGGATGGGCTTGCTTTTAATAAGATAGAAAAGGAATGCATGTTCCTTTTTGGATACCTTTTCACTACCATCACCCCTAGCATTAATAGAGAAGGTGATGATAGGATGAAGCAACTAAAAAGAAATGGTTTTGACGTATTTGGCTAAGGAGGTTTTGGGATCATGTTTGGTCTCAATAGAATCTTTGGACCAAAACTCAGAGTAAATGACATCAAGTGTAACATCCCTATCACTATTCATTGACATTATCACATGAATATATTTATTGCACAAATGATATGAAATCACATATGAGCATATGCACTATATCAAATGATATGAAATCTCACATGAACATATGCACATGATAAATAATCATTTAGACATGTGAATTGTAAAAACACGATAATGACAATGACACTGTTGCATTTGGGATGCTTAAACATATATGCAGTCTTTCCATAGTTATATGACAAATTATTTCATGTTGTGTGCTTATTATCGTATCATAAATAATGGTGTTTGAGAACTCATCTAAAAGTGTAAAGAGCATCTAGAAATTAGAGAATGGACGAAGGTGATGAAGGAATGAAGAAAAGGCATTAAAAGCAAAACTGTTTAACTTTCAACCAATAGGAACAAGCAATCAATCTTTTGTCCTATTAGAGTAAGAATACAAATTATAATTATCTGCCATTATAGGTTGGTAAGAGAGGATATAAGATCGAAATACACCAAAAGAAAGAGAGAGAGAGCTAAGGAAGAAAGAAAGAAATGAAGAAAGGAAGAAGAAGAAGGAGAGGAAGAAGTGTGGGCTGTTTGAGGTTTTCCAATTCTGGGACAATAGGTAAGTAATTTATCTTCTTCTCAACTGAAATTAACCTCTCATGACATGTTTATCATGCCTGGTTAGTGAGAATTATGGGGTAATTGAGGTAGAGCTCTTGGATGGAAGTTGTAATCTAAGAGAACAAGAGTTGATTCTGTTGATTTTTCTATTAGAGTAGAATTTTTCACTCACAATTTCATAACACTAGAAGAGGAATTGGGAAAGTGTAAAACATGAAAGTTGTAGCCTTATGTCTCATATAAATTCATATGAAACAGTTTTACTTGATTCTGTGTGTGTGGAGAGATATGACTCCTTCATTAGGACTGGTTAAAAAATGAACCAAGATTATCTCAATCTTTTGTTTTGTTATATTTTAATGACTTTATATTCTGATGTTGGCAAAGTGCAAAACATTAAACTTGTAGGGTTATATTCCCTCTAAATACCTGTTAAGCAATTTTGATTAATTTGTTGTGTGGAAAGATATATGGCTCATTGATTGGGACTGACTTTGTACTCGAATGACACACCACCTTTCTTTTAATTTGATTTTCCAAGAATTTGATGACCATAGACTCAAAATTTGATGATGGTCCTTAAAGTTGCATATTTATGTCTAATCTACATGCCTGTGAAATATTATTGCCAAATCTAGCATGGTTGCTGAGATATTGTATGTTTATCATGATTGGTTGTCAATATGTTATGAACCTACTTGCTCCAAGATTGGTCCTTTGTTTTGGTGACCTTATATACTGAACTGGATAATGAGTAAAACATGAAAAATGTTCATTTATATGTTTTGTAACTGATGGTGGAATATTATTACAATTGGACTAGTACAATTTGAGATATGCCTAAGAATGTAAGACCTACTCAGACTGAGATAATATTGCAACAGGGTAGAACTTAAAAATTCACCACATTTTATGTGTATATGATATTAGCCTAAAATTTGAATATGTTGTCCCATTATATGTCTAGTTTTGTCTGACAAAAAGAATCAAGCCATTTGGATAAGTATATCAGGAGTTATTGCTATGACCGTGTAGCAAGCTTAGGCTGCCATATAAGGAAAATATGTATAAACACTAGGTACACTTGCATGAATCATGCCATAACTGCATACCAAGCATTCATAATCATTTTGATATACTTATAACCATGTATGTATCAAATGTT
>CATIWR010255932.1:0-35913 GCA_949677035.1 Omphalea diandra | reverse complement strand
GTTGCATGGGCTTCATTTAGCTCTAGACATGAAGCCCAAATCATTAAACGGTAACGTGTTGGTCCTCTAGCGTTGTCACGTTAACGCGGCTCTTCCCTATTAGAAAATTAATGAAAAAAAAAATTATAATCCCGCTTGTAGACGATCCAAACAACCCGGATAAATTCCTCTAACCCCTGAAACCAGCAACAGAGGGGTTTTTGATGAGCGAGAGCAAATAGTTAAGAGGGAGCATGAGGGTTTTTCCAATTCCCCCAATTTAATAAAATCAATTATCTAATTCGCCACTTCTAATAATACCTAATTAGTTGAAGAAGAGCAAGAGAAGATGGGCCCACTGAGAAAGGGCGGACCTGCTAGGGTGACCGAAGACGCAGAGGAATTAGCACGTCACGCATTGCAAGCCATCCTATTGGCCGATAGCTTCACCACCAAGTTCCGTCCCATCACCCTAGAACGCCCAAAAGTACGAACGCCAGTGAATTTGATAATGACTTACAAATTACGCGAACAAAAATGTAAATTATTATGTGTTTTTCTTAGGTGTTATTGCCGTTGGTGAATGTGCCAATGATTAATTACACGTTGGCGTGGCTGGAATCCGCGGGGGTTGAAGAGGTTTTCGTGTTCTGCTGCGCGCATTCCCGACAAGTGATTGATTATTTGGAGAGCTCGGAATGGTTTTCGCTGCCTAATTTCGCTGTCACAACGATTGAATCTCACAATTCTATTAGCGCTGGTGATGCCCTGCGCTTTATTTATGAGCGCAATGTGGTATGTTTATTCCCCTCCCCATGCTGATAGTGATTGCTTTGATAAAGACTTAACTTGTGTTATGTTATAAAATTAAAGGCATTAGGATTTTAAAATTGGAAAGTATTTATTGTGTTTGTTTTGGAGGTATATTAGCTAGTGAGATTCTGTTTAATTACAGGATTTTGAGCATGTTTAGCATTGCTGTTGTAAACAGCTATGCTTGTTCGCTAAACTGAAACATTTTTAAGTTTTGGGGGCGTATTTCGCTATTTATGGTGGTTACCTTCCAAAAGCTTCAAATGCGAGCTTCTTTCAAAATCAAATTGGAAAAAATCTATTATCAATTAGTAAAGAGGCTTTCTTCTGATTTTTTGCCTGAAAGTTGCCATCGCCAATAATGCTAAGCATGTCTTTAGTTTATATTTGTGTTTCTTGTTGGATTTAGTGAGGTTATGATCATTGTTATTTTGCCTTTGAAGATACGTGGAGATTTTGTGCTTGTTAGTGGGGATACAGTGAGCAACATGTCGCTTAAGCAGGCGATTCAAGAACACAAGGAGAGAAGGAAAAAAGATAACAATGCAGTAATGACTATGGTTATTAAACAGTCAAAGCCTTCTCCAATTACCCACCAGTCACGGCTTGGTACTGATGAATTATTTATGGCTATAGATCCTCAAACAAAGCAGCTTCTTTACTATGAGGAAAAAGCTGACCACTTAAAGGGGGTTATATCTCTCAATAATTTGTTGCTTGTTGATAATCCTTCTATTACACTGCATAATGACAAGCAGGTTTGTTCCTCAAATTATTTCCCAACCTGACAATGGTCTCTGGCTACAAGGACCAGCTTGAGATCCAATATAGATTTTTTTTTTTTTCAAACAAATTTCACTATTTTTTTCCCTTGCAGGATTGCTATATTGATATATGCTCTCCAGAAGTTCTGAGTCTTTTCCAGGATAATTTTGATTATCAACACTTGCGCCGTCATTTTGTTAAGGGTTTGCTGGTTGATGATGTATGCTCCAATCTTAACATCATTTAGTAGGCTTTTAGAACATGCATAATGGTTGATATAGTTCATTCATTCTGGGAATTGCTTATGCGAATGCATGTAGCATGTTGTGATCATGGTCATAGGAGTACACTTGCAAGCATACTGACGTGGAAATGGAAGCTGCTTGCTGCAGGTTGATATATGGGTTTGTGTTAAATGCGCAAAAGAGAAAGTTTGTACAATCCCTTACATTGGCACTTATATAATTTACATTAATTTATGAGAATACCTGTGCATGTTATTTTCCCCCTGAAGGGTTGACAGTTGTCGCATCTGTCATTTAATTGCAGAACAAATTTAATACTAGACTTTATAATCTTCATTTCAACGTTTTATTATCTTTGGTACCCTTTGAAATTTTCACTTTTCAATCTAGTTGCCTTTATTAATATATCCATACACATTTCTTTTAGTTTCTCATATTGATTTTTCCTTAATTCTTTTGTCATACTTTAGTAAAATTAAATATTAATTTTTAAAAGATGCACTTTTTTGTTTGGCTTTGAAAGAAGATGATTGTCTTTTTTCTAATAATAATCCACTTTTAAAAAGTTTGCAGTTTGCTGAATTTTTTACATTGTTTAGACTCTATTGATGGTTTGCAGATTATGGGTTACAAAATATTCACTTATGAGATTCAATCAAGTTATGCGGCTAGGATTGATAACTATCGAAGCTATGACACTATCAGTAAGGACATTGTTCATAGATGGACATACCCATTTGTGCCAGATGTGAATTTCTTTGGAAATTGTGCAACTAAGGTTGAAAGAGAAGGGATATACCGAGCATCAGGTAAAAGCATAGATTGTTAATCTAACTTGAAACACATTAATTGCATTATCTAGTAACTATATTTTTCTTTCTTTTTTTCAAGTTATTATTATTTTTTTAAATAATAGTAAGGCTCCAGGTTTTGCATTTTTCATTTCATGTATGCCATTAGCTTGAAGCATTGTGGATTTATGGTGCTTTTCATATATGCAGATAGAACCTCACTTTATTTTCTTGATTGCTTTTTCTACGTCTTCTATGTTGTATTCTGCTGAGAGGGTGCGGTCTAATAGTGTGTAGTTCAGATTTCAGTATTGAATATATCTATCTTATTTTTATAGTGCTAGTTAAGGATTTTAAGGGGTGTATCATAATGCTTATTGGTTTTTTTCCATTGGGTCATTTGTTGGTTTAGGAAATCTCATTACTGGCCTGGTGAGCTTATTAAGAGTAATAATAATAAAATGACATATCCCCTTGGCCAAATGGCAAAGCATCCTGATCCTCATTGAGAGGAACTACTTGTTTTATTTTTTATATTTACTATTTGGTACTCCGTGCTAAGTGGTGCTTCATATTTTCATTTTCTTCAGAAATAGAGCGATCTCATTCTGCGCAAATTGGTCCTTTCACTGTTATTGGAAAAGGGACCAGAATTGGGAACAACTCAAAGATTTCAAATACTGTTATTGGAAAAGGCTGTGCAATTGGATCGAATGTTTCAATAGCAGGTTCCTATATTTGGGATGATGTCACTGTTGAAGATGGCTGTGAGATACGGCATGCAATTGTATGTGACGGAGTGACAATAAAGTCAGGTGCAGTTTTGGAACCTGGTGTAGTATTATCTTTCAAGGTAATTCACGAAAAATCTACTATTTTCATTTGCCTTCCACCATTCTAATATTCTTTCTTGTGATACTTATATTTGTTGAACTTAACATGTCGCCAAGATGTTCACTGATTAACGTATCAGTCAAAGTGCTGGGGGCACAACTTTCACAGAAAATGAAAAATGCTTTTCAGAATTTTTTTTTAAAAAATATCTTTAACATCAGACAGCATATGACTTTGTAATTTAGTAAGTTATATATTGTGTTATGATGTTAAGTTTCAATAGGGCAACAATCTAGATTTATGTGAGAATTCTTAGGATGATTGTTAATGAGTCGGAATTTACAAAAGAATTTCCGTTAGGCCTGAAATAATTATAGCTGTCAGTTTTCATTGAGCTTTATGCCATATCATGCTGGATATGTAATATTTTTTACTTATAATCTTCAAACTTGGGGGGGGGGATTGCTTGATTATAGTACTATTAGCTACACTACATTGCTAATTATATAGATAATAGTATAAGAATGTGGATATTAGCTTAGAAGGGAGGAATAACCTCATTTAGTCCTTGGACTTTTTTGGTTGTGCTGGTTGAGTCCTCAAACTTCAGTCTATGTTATTAGTTTCCTGACCTTTTGATGAAGCTGAGTACTTCAATGATGCTTAATTCGGTGGATGTTTTGTTAAAAACACATGAAAAGTTGGATTTAGTCTTAACATTTCCTTGTAGTTTTAATATCTATGATTTAAGTACTATGTGGTTGAGGAGAGATACTTTTTCAATCTCAGTCAAAATAATAAAAGCACAAGAAACACTTCTGAAAAACGCCTGGTCCAAACACTGTGTTTTGTTTGTTTTCTTTCAATCTCCTTTGTAATGTTTTTTGGGGCATGCTTTGAGATCAAATCTGCTGAATATCTTCAAAATCTAGAAGCATTTTTTTAGGAATTACAACAGAGAGAATTAGGATTAGGTATTTGTAGAGTTTCAGAATCAACCACAGTTTGGACAAATTTAGACAATGATGTTCAACTTGTGTCACTGTTGGCCTTAAAGATGCCATGGCCCAGAAATCTTGTTTGACAAGTTTTTTTTTTCTTTTTTTTTTCTCCCCTTTCCCCCTAATAGAAGTGGAAGTGATAGTCTTGAGTATGTGGACATTGTCTGGGTTCTGTTTGATGACCATGCAGTAACTCAAAGGGCAATCCATGACATATGTTGCAGGAATTGGGGACATTGGATGTGGGTTTGCTTGATTTGTTGTGTAATAGTGGTTTCTAGGGTTGTTTGGTTAATGAGGTTGTATATCTGTGTTTTTAATAGAGAATATGATGTTTAATGCACTTGTTTAGACCTTTTCAATTCAACACAAGTTACTGTTACTTAGTTTTGGATTTTTTTTTTTTTCAAACTTTTGCTTCAAATGATGTTATCATATTGGAAGGTTTATGGACCTAATTATGCATGAGTGAAGGTTGAAGGTTCAACTGAGAATATGGGAAAAATTCAAAGGCTTAAATATGTGTTTCACACTTTTACTTGTAATCATAAACAAAAAGGGAAAGGATTGCATCAGGATAGTATAATTAGCTACACTATATTACTGACTATAGAGAAACTGTGGATATTAGATAAGAAGGAATACCATTTTGGCGTATGACTTCTGGCTGGAGGTGCCTCAATTTGCTGAAGTGTATGCTTCTGCAGTGTAGATTTATAGATTCTCCTGCCTAATGCCTCTTTGAACCATTTAACCAAATTATACTACTTTGTACAGAATGTTGTTATCATCAATTTTCAAGGTCAAGCACATTATTTTATGCAAATTGAAACAACTGAAGTGACTTTTTTAAAGTTTGATATGTGTAAAGAGTTCATCAAAATATTGCTATAGTCTAATGGTCTATTTTTTTATTTTCCAACTGCATCTCCTACTGTTGGTCTAAAAGGTTGTTCTAACATCTTTTTGACTCCAGGTTGTAATAGGACAACAATTTGTTGTCCCTGCCTACTCAAAAGTGTCTTTACTTCAACAGCCAACTGTGGAAGATAGTGATGAAGAATTGGAGTATGCTGATAACAACAGTGGACCAGTAGATTCATGTGAGTTCTTCATGTTTATGGATCCCTTCATAAACATATGTGTGTGTGCATGTGTTTGTGTGAATGTTATGCACTCTACTAATTATCCAGGTGTTTGGATGCAGCCATGCACCCTGTTGATTCAGCTCCTCGTTGAATAAATTGATATAATTAGAAAGATATGATAACTTCATTCTTTTTCTTATTTGAATTCATTTGTTATACAGCAATTACTGGTACTGTGGATAGGTTGAATGGGGAGATGACATCTGAATCATTAGGAATTCAATGCTGGCCAGCATCAGAGGTTAGCTTTGTTTACTGTGCTTTATTTCTTTGGAAGATTTTATATGAAAGTGTAAAATTATAGTAAGAGAGAAGAATATGTCTAGGAGTAAGAAACAGATTTACGGAAATGGGAGAAGGAAATTTACTTGAAGCTTGTATGACAAGCCCTCTCTAAGATTGAAGTCAGACAGATGTGTGACTTCAACAAGTGGTGCTAAAATGTTAAATTTGTTAGCCATATTTTACCTATGTACTATTAGTTTTTGCAGTTACATTTTTTTTTTTAAATATTTGTGACATTTGTTTTCCAGATAGGCCTGTGAGAATCCTTCTCGAAACCAGGGTTGCGCTGCACTTATTATTTGGGTTTATGATCTAATATTTGGGCCAAAGGGAAGTGTTTTGAGAATATTCCTACATAAATAAGAAATCTCAACTGCATTCTTGAACTAAGAGCCATTATTGATAATCTTATGTAGTCTGCTTGGTTGAATGCTGAATAGGGCATATTGTCTGACGTGGTTGGTATTCAGGGTACCTGCCTCTTTCTGCTAATTCATGAATTCAATATGCATCAAAGTTGTAGATACAAAGAATTTATTGCTCTAGTTTCATCTATTAAGCAAATTGTATCAAGTGTATTATTTGTTGATTACATCTACCTCTTAGCAGGCAAATGGCTTGTTTGACACCAGAGCCGTTTAATAAAATTGCCTTATAAAATGCTAATTGCATATTGATGCATCTATCATCTTCTTTGTAATGTGCTGTGGTTATTTTGGGATTGAAACTAAGGTTCCTTCTACAATGATGCTCATATGACTTTTTTTTTCTCAGAGAAATTTAATGGTTTATCAAACCTTTTTTAGCAGAGAAATTTAATGGTTTAGCAAACTACAGAGCTGATTCATAATTTCATTTGTTTTCTCTAATTTTTACTCCTGCATAGGCTGTTGTCTTTTTTTTTTTTTTTTCATATATGTCATGTACTTTTATTTTATTTTATTTTATTAATTTTTGTTCTTTGTTGGGACATAAGAGAATTCATTTGTCATTTATCATTCAACTGAATACACTTTTTATGTCTTAGCAGCTTGGATCTGCTGGTGCTGGTTTTGTTTGGTCTATAGCTGAAGGAGGTCAGGAGGATGAATGGAGGCATTCAGTTGCCCCTATTCCTTCTGAGAAACTTGCTGAGGCCATGCAGGCTGTAGAAGATGATTGGGAATTATCGAATCTAGATAGCAGTGCTCTATCACATTCTGGAGAGTTGAAACCTGAATCTAACAGTAATGATTCTGAAGGTGATGATGATTCTAGAGATGACACTTTTGAGAAAGAGGTACAAAAAGCCATGTGCAATGCTGATGAGAATTTCACATTGTAGACAACCTTGAACATTCCTTAATGGTTTTCAGGTTGAAGCAACTTTTTTGAGGGCTGTTCATGAAAATATCAAAGTTGGTGATGTAATCCTTGAAATGAATTCACTCCGGTATGTTTTGTTTATTTATCTATTTTGTGATGGAATTCATTGTTCCCTTAATTTAGGAGCTTTACTCTGATAGGATTCAAAGGTGTATCAAAATTTGATGAATTTTTATTTAGATTTTAAGGCTCCCTTTTTTTCATGGAGATTAACTTGTCTGCAGAAAATTTTTTGAGGAAAGTATGTTCTGAGATAATAATTCATTGTCAGTTGTGTGGGTGCAATAGTAAAAAAACGATGAGCAATTATTTTATGGCGTTTGGAGCATGTTGGAAATATGAATTTTCTTTAATTTATAACACTAATAAAAGTTTGGACTATAAAAATTTCATATATTTATCATTTATTGTTGAATACAATAAAAAATTATATAAAAATGATAAATTTTGGTAGCCGCTACTGGTTGGTGATCATTGTGATGATCAGAGGTGTCAAGAATGATTGGTGGTGGTCGGTAGACATATATATGATTCCTTTACAAGTTCGAAAAGTGACTTCGTTGTTTGAAAATAAACGTCATCTTAGTTGAAATTACTTAGTTTTTGCTTTAATCAAGAAAGCATTTCACATAATTTTTTGAGTGCCTTGACCATCAGAAAATGCAGAAAGTATTTTTCAAGAAAATGTTTCCATATCCAAGTATCTGTCCACATTTACAGAATTCTGTTGATGGTGGATGACTTGAACTGTCAAATGGTAATTAGGTGCTATGACCTTAATAATTCATAACTTGAATTTGGTACAGATATCTGATTAAATTATAGGTGCATTATGGCCTCAGAATGTAGCAGAAATGATTTTTGGAAATTGTAGCATGGGACTGCTACAATTCATTTTTTTGACTTGTCATGCATGGAACAATATGAATTATTACACTCTGGCTGTGCTTCTTATCTTTCTGTTCATCAAATGTGGACAAGTGTCTATGAACATGCCTCTGGAAAAATTTTCAAAATTATGCAAATATTTGTCATATTGGATTGAGTTGCTACAAAAAAAGTACAGTTATTGAAATTACAATAATGAGCTGCCAATTTTTGCTACCACAAATGGTGATGAGGTTTTGTTGCTATCTAATTTGTTTCTTCCTTTTCAGTTCATCAAATGTGCAGTATGTAACATTGGGAGGATGCTTTTTTCATCGTAGTCTTGAATTATTGTAACACATTTGGGAATTCTTTCTAGTCTCAACTCCATATCCTCAATCCTACCATCCGTACCTCACCCCTGCTCATCCCCACCCTCCTAAAAGAAGAAAAAAAAGGAAAAGAAGAGATAGTCTGTGATAGTCAGAGGAATTATGTCTTCCCCTGTTCTTTGCTTTGTGACTGCTTACTCATCTCTACTTTTATGGTATCATCAGGGGAGATTAATTTCTCGGAAGTATGTTTTGCCTCAACACAGCTTTTCTGTTTCACTTTTCAGGTTATCATACAACATGACAGCTGCAGACAGTGCTGGGGTAGTATTTTATGCAATGATGAAATTGGCATTAGAAACTCCACATACTGTTGTTGGTAATTAATGTCTTAATTCAGCCATTCTTATATTTACATATTCATGTCAGCATGCGCATTCTCTTTTATAATGATGTGATATGGACATAATTATTTGCTAGGATAATGAAAATGTGTCTGATTTTTTTATAATCTAAGATTGGATGCACAAAACCAAGAAGTTTTGAACCAGGCATGATTTGGTAACTTTTTCCTGCTGCTGAAAAGCATCTCATTTTTAATTGTGTGATTTGTTGCTCTTAGAGCCTTGGGGGCTAAATGATACTTTATGTTTTTTAGATTAACGCTTCTCCCTCTGACTTCTCAGGTGAACTATGCAAAAATGTTGTTGCTGTTGTAAATACATGGCAAAAGCTGCTAAAGTTCTATGCAAAAGAAATAGATGACCAGGTTTGCATTATTGATGTTCTTGACTGGTTATTCTTTGTGCTTTTTTGGCTATTGAATTTTGCCCATTTTCCCTGTCATTTTAGAAAGAGTAACCACTTTATGCTCTCTGTAGGTCATAGTTTATTTTGGAAATTTTGTTTCCTACTTAATCTCCTGCTATGAAATCTAACTTTTCCAGTTTGATCTTTATTTATTAATTTTTAGCGCACAACAAATTTTGATAAGTTACAGATTCATTTTGGTCTTTATTTCTCATTTTAATTGCCACAAACTTGGTTGAAGCAGTTTTTGTATCATCAATTGAAATTTTCATACATGCACTGGATTTTTGCATTATTATCTGAACCTATATTGTATTATGCTCTTTATTTCTGTTTAATTGGTTGTACACTATCTGAAATTCTTTTCTCTTCTGTTTTGCATTTTGCAGTTGATGATAGTCTTCACACTATAAAGAGTATCACATTTTCTTTTTTCTTTTTTCTTTTTTTTAAAAAAAAAATTCACCACTTACTTTTGATATGGTTGCTTCACTATCAAATTGCTTATTTAATTTAGTAAAAATTTAAACACATAACCTCGTTTTGCTTATTCTACAGCCATCAATTCATCTATATTATATAAAAGGAGTATGGGGGGTTGAATTTTTGAATTGACCAAAATAGACATAGTTATAATAAATATTGACCAAAAAGCCATTAGTTTCATTGGTTGAATAAACTATAAATTTATTATCATACAACTCTATAAGTAATCTAACTTAAATAGGAAATCTACTTAGACAAATCTAAAATAGATATAATCATTAGTGTGAAATTTTATCTTTTACATGTTTTTATCCTAATCCTAGCACTATTTATACCAATTCTTGAATAATAAATCTAAGTTTTTATTCTTTATTCTAACACTACATTATAACTCTACTAACTGGGTAGAACTATCTCCTAATCTATTTGGAAGAGGTGAATCTATTTCTATGAATACAATTTTTTTGGTTACGTCAAAAAAGGGGGAAAAAAAACAGCAACTAAGGCTTTAAAAAGCCAACTCCAACAATATATGCAAGAAGGGAATTCATTACTTCCTCAGAAGGAAGTGTCCCAAAATGTTAAACCTTGAGAAATTTTATGTTCAAATCATTATAGTAATTACTTTCACACAAGAAGATAGTTATTTGAACTTTTAGGTTGTTTTATTCTAAAAATTTTATTTTGAATATATTTTATTTCTAATATTGTTTTCTTATCTAATTTCTTATCTAATTAAGTAATATATAGTTCTATAATAATTAATTGTAATGTATTTCAAGTTTTAAATGAAGAAGGAAAATAATAAAAGGAAAAGGATTGCATGAATAAATTGTCTTAGATTAATAAATGATCAAAAAGACAAATATAACAATAGTATGAACAAAAAGTTTCATAAAACTTTGACTAAAAAAATGCAATCCTATTTTTATTAGAAATCATCCTATATAATAAAATTAATTAAAACGAATCATAATGTTTACACTTCAACTTCTCAAGGGAATATGGAAATAATAAAAGAGAGAAAATTGTGCAAGTAAATTTGGAATTGGAATTGGATTTGAATTTGTTGAACAAGTTTTGACCTTGCTTTTGTTAGGAAATTACATTAGGATTAATTTGATGAGTTACGAGATTTCTGTGTATGGAGTGTGTTATATATGTGTTGACATGTAGTAGTGAGTAGTGTGCATGCAATATGAACATGTTGTCCATGAACACTAGGACTATTGTATACCAATTGATGATAGAATAATGTACTATATATTATGTGTCAAATTAATCAATAATAATAATAATCATAGTTATTAAAGGTGTAAGGCGCACTAAGGTACTAAGGGGTCTTGGAGTCTGTTGGCTCTAGTGCATCAAGAAAGGGGATTAAATTGATGGGAGATTAAAAAAATTTGAAGGGAAGGTTAGGCGTTTAGAGAATTAAGAAAAGGTAAAGAGAAAGAACACAAGGTATTATAGTGATTCGGATATTAACAAATTCTACGTCCATTCCCCAATTCTTCACAATTGGTATTTTACTTAACTAAAAAAGGTGTTTTTAAACTCACACCAAACTTGTACAATGTGTTTTATGGCTCACAAACAACTCTTACAATTTGTGTTTCAAGCCTCACACAAAACCTCACTCAAGTGTTTTACACAGGCTCACACTTTAATCTATTACAAGAGTTTTGAAGGTTACGCTAACTCTTAACCCAATTACAATGGTGTTTAATGCTTACACCAAACAATGAATAACTCACAATTAAAGAATAAGAAGTTGTGAAACAAATTAGCAAGATTTGGACTACAATAAATGAAATTCTCTTGCATTTATGTTTATTTGATGGAGTATTTATGGGTAACAACTACCAAAGAAACGTTACTAACAAATTATGCCTAAATCTCTAAGATAAGCTAGGAAGGTTTGGCATTAAATGTTTGTCAGAGTGAAATCGCGGTCGTGACTGACATTTTGAGGTTGTGATTTTTCAATTTGTACTGGAAAGACTGAAATCGCGATAGAAAATCTCGTTTTGTGTCTAACGGCTATTCCACATGTCCTCTTGCCATTAGCGCTCCAAGAAATATAACCGTTGTGTTTGACCAACTAACCAAAAGTTGTGGTCGCAATTGATATTCTTCTTGGGCGCGACAGGGACTGCAAATCCTTTTGTTTGGTGAAGAGAACACTTTTTTGAGTCGCGGTTGCGACAGGTGCTTCGCCCTCGCGAATTTTGCTATTTCAACGTTTGTCTTGGACACTTGGCGTGATATATTCACAGACTTGGTTCTCTCATTTCAGCTATGAAATTCGCGGTTGCGACTCTGGACGCGAACATTAGCGCGAATCTCTCTGTGAGTCAATCAAGTTTCCCTTAGCTGAATCGCGGTAGCGATCTCCTCCGCGAATTCTTCTGCCTAACTTCATCCATCCTTATTATAAGGTCGCGGTCGTGAATTAGATGATCATGACTGCAAATTTGGATGTTTTACTCAAAGTTAGAGATTTAAACTTTCATTCAACTTCTAATGAAAATCTAATTGTAAAACTACAAAAACAACACTAAAACAAGACCTTAGTGCCTATTAGTCTTTATTGTTAAAATCAAAAGAGGTTTTGGACTTAGGTTTGACCAACCTAGTCCAACAAACTCTAAGCGCAAAGCGCAGGTGTACCCGAGTGACATAAGACACAAAAATAATAAATTTTAAAAAAAATTATAAATTTTATTATTAGACTAGTAGCAAATTGATGTAATATTATAACTATTAATAATCAAAACAAATAAGTGATAACAATAAAAAAAACACAAAAAAAAAAAAGAAAACTTAAAAAAAATTTCAAGTCCTAAACATACAAGTTTTTAATCTGACTAAAGACTTGAAACCCTAAACACACAAGGATCTTAAGTTTACTAATAATACTAACTAGCAAATACCAACACTTATCAATTGTGAATTATCAAAGCAAAGCACAATTAGTAAATCATTATCAAGCTTAATATTGTCTTCATCATCATCATCATCAAATTGATCATCTTCACTCATCTTCTTCAATATCATCTTCTTGCCCTAACTCTTTTTTTTTTTTTCTTGAAATAATTAGGTGTGGTAAGATTTATCAATTTTTTTTTTAATTTTTAATCGATGTTTTATATATATATATATATATATATGTCACAAAGACAAGTTTTTAGGGTGCCTCGCTTGAGGCCCAACAAGGCACACGAAGGAGTGCTCCTTGTGATAAGGCCCGTCTTTAGCTTTTTAAGGCACAAAGGCTAGCGCCTAGAGTGACTTGCGTCTCAAGCGCGCCTTTAACAACTATGATAATAATAATAATACAAAATATTGTTTCATACCCATTGAGTTTATTTAAGAATATATTTTATATGTCAAATTACTTAATTAATTGAAGTAGTTTTTATGATTATTATAATATTGTCTCTTACTCATTTAATTTAGTTAAGAAAATATCACGTGTTAAAAATTAACTAAATCTCATTAATGGACAGATTGAAGTTATACTGAAATTTGAAGAAATGTGTCTAGAGTCTGCCAAGGAGTTCTCGCCAACTTTTGCCCAGGTATATTCATTATCTTGAAATGGATTTTTAAGCATTTGTCTAAAACCTATAGACAGAAAGTTGCATCTCTTCAGTCAGCTTCATGGTCTGTTGTTTGGTCATCACATAATGCAGTCCTGGTTTCACAGTGTGGTTGGATTGACTTTGCAAGCCAATAAACTGAACCGATCCTAAAGATGTGCCTAATTGATCATGAAACATCAAAGAAGTTAAGAAGCACATCAGTTAAGTTCTACATCTATTATAAAGGCAAAATGACATGCACGTCATGAACTTGATGTACGAAATATACAAGGCAAACTAACCTTATCAAACATGACAAATGTTTCATTGGTTGTTTTTGACTTGTAGTCATATAGACACTGAAGGGAAGGGAATATCTAGATTTTGTTTTAGATCTCTTTCAGTATGACAGTTTCTTTTGTGGTTAGTTTGTGCTTTGAAAGGTTTTTGCTTGTAATTGGATCTAGACTTGTGAGTTTGAGGCAAGATGCTTTGGTGTTTGAAATTTCTTCTAGCTCCTAGTTTGCCTGGTCAATATATAGTCTTTTCCGAGCTTGGGTTAAGCATTCAGATGTTCCTAATCCTTTAAAATCCCGTCATCTAGTCAGGCTGCATTGCTGGGATATCTTTACCAAATAGCCAGTTCTGGATAAATAATTACTTGATCTGGGTTTGATTCCCTGAGGGGAAGTTTTATGGGTTTAAAGTGCTTTAGTACCCCAACCTAAACATTTTTACATGAACCAAGCTTTGTCTGGATGAGATATTATTGAAAAACATATATGTTTGGCATATGATAAAAGGCATAAACAGCAAGATGAGCTTCCCAAGTTAATCAAGCAATTGTAGATTGTATTGCAAACTGGATTTGGATGAATTGCAATTATGGAAAGATGGTTAATTGGGTGGCCCATCGCTCACTGCTCCTATTGATACTGATTTGGGAAATGGAATTAAGCTGATTGAGGTCATGCAGAATTCAAATGCTGGTGAGATTTGTATCTAATCCTTTATAGAGTCGTGTGCTAAACTATTTATAATAGATATCTATCATTTCCATGGTTTTTTTTTTTTTTGGTTTGGTTGTGCTAGATTAGTGAGGTGACTTTCATTCTCCTTTTGCTGCATATTTTTTATTGTAGGCCAACAGCTCACTTAATGTGATTTTTCTTCTTTATACAGCTGATTCCCTTACCTTTATTTCTCTTAGATTTTGCGTATTTTATATGATAAAGACATTATAGAAGAGGATGCCATATTAAGATGGGCTGATGAGAAAAAAGATGCAGAAGAATCGGATAAAATTTTTGTCAAGCAATTAGAAACATTCATTCAAGTAAGACCTGATGCTTATTTCTGTTGTTCTGAATTTCTTTCTTTTTGAACATGCACCTTTTATCGGTTGCCAAGTGTCTGTTTGTTTTGTTAAAATCTACATCAATTCTATCACCTATTGGCGCCTATGCACAGCAGGCTCTTAATGTTTGGTTGATTCACTTCATATTGCCAGTGATTCTTGGATAGGAGAAAAAAGAAAAGTATGCCTTCAGCATATGAAATTAATGGTTATCTACGACCCTGATGCATATTGGACATGCATATGCAAATATTATGAAGTTAACTTTCTTCGATTACAATTATTATTGCAAAACACCAGAATTTAATCGGACCAACTTTTATGGCTTGGCTCACTTTCAACTTCTTGTGTGATACTATTATTGTGCCGTGGCATACATTCCTTACAGTATATGCATTTGTTGCAGTGGTTGAAGGATGCATCTGAAGAAGAAGATTGATGAGAGTGTGATCTCTGTAATTAGTATTGTAAAGAAGCTGATTTCAGTTGTTACACTCTCAGATTGTTGCTTTAAGTTAAGATTTTGTGTCATTGACCTCAAACTGATGCGTCAACTTCCATGTGGGCTGCTGGTTGGATTGAGGGGGGCTTTTGAGCAACTGTATTAAGAAATGAATTAATGACCAAGTTCTCTCCGTCATTGATTTGATTGTTGCTTCTACCAGTTTTTGGGTGAAATGCATACGATTCTGTGTGTAGGAAAAATATAGCCATGGTACACTTCAACTTTAAATCTTGGCAGTTTTAAGAAATGGGGGAGACACTACTTTCCTCTGTAGTTTTAGCTGAAAGGATATTTTTTCCTTGAAACGTATCAAGAGCCTGACATAGATCAGGATTCTGTCAAGTGAGCAACTGATGAACTGAATCTCCCCTCTATGAGGAAAATTCTATAGCCTGGGTGTAAGCTATATATAAAAATATTTGTTTAATTACTTTTACTGTGCAGTTTGCACTTCTTTCCAATCTTTCGACTCTGTTATTGTACGAGACCTTTTTTAACCGTTCAACTGTGATGACTATTACTTGAAATTTGAAGCATTAAGAGCATCTTGTACATGTAATCCAAGTAGAAGAAATTCATAGGTTGTGTTTGATTATCTTGGGAATGGGGAATAGAACGCAATGTCTGAAAATATGGGTCCGTTGGAAAAAAAAAATTGATAGGGAAATATGTGATAAAAATAATATTTGTTAAAAATTATTTTATCAGAAATTAAATTTTATAGTATTTGATTCTTATATATTTATTGAGAAGTGTATCACAATTATATTAGTTCATTCAATAATTTTACAGGGAAATATGTGATAAAATATTGTTTTATGTTTAGTTTATTAATATAAATAGTTTTATTTCATTAAATAAATTTATTTAAAGAATTAATTATAAAATCACTAAAAAATATTTAAAAAGTTGCATTTACTGATCTTTTTTCAGTAACCTACTTTTTATTAGTATTGAGAGAAGCTGAGTGATTGAGGAAGTTTGAGCTATTAAAAAGAAACATATGTTTATTTAGATTTTGCATTTTGTTGCAATTAAATACAGAAAATTATTACTTCTTATATAGTATGTTCTTCAAAAACAAATAAGATCTGAATTTATATTGAAGTGATATGCACATCTGGGTGTAATTTTTAATACTACCTACCATTAAATTTTATTTAATTGCAAGATACTTGGGGTAGGTTTTATCCAAATTTCTACTTTATACATTCGGGAACTACTTAATGGGTTTTTTCTAGTGCGAAGATAATATTATTTTTATGCAAAGTTACATTTTCAACTACTATAAGATACTTGATTCTTACCAATTTAATCTTTGAATTTCAAAGAGATGAGCTGAACTTTGTCTTCTTTACTGACTGGTAACTACCACCTAGGAAGAAGAAGCCTAGGATAAACACTCTCTATCTTCTCATGGAAATATACATACACTAATGCCAAAAATTAACATACAAGGAACACAAGGTTACTTATGCTGATAGCTTATCAGAACCATGAAATATATGACTGATCAGAATGGACGGGGTCCGGGAGGGCCAGGAGGACCTCCTGGAGGACCTGGAGGACCACCAAACACCGGTCCACAGCAGCTCTCTACGATGCAGCAGCAGCAAAGGAAATACAAACTGCCAACAAAAGACAAAAAAAAAAAAAAAAAAGAAAAGAAAAAAAAGAAGTGAACCCACATGAGATTATCAAATGAATCTTTTATCATCAGATTTTTCAGTTCTTATCATACTACTCTACTTGGTTTTGTATTTACAAAAAATAGCTCACCAAGATGATGCAAGCCTACATATCCCATTACATAGAAAATAACAGCAGCCACAAATCCCTGGCCCTCCGTGGGGAGGTCCTCCTGGTGGCGGTCCCCAACTTGGCGGCATCTCTTTTTCCCCCTTTCTCCTCAGCCTACTTTTAAACTCTTACAACAAAGATTGTCACCAGGTATGCTATTAATATCTAATGTTAACAACAAGACGATATTGGGTGCTATATATATAGACATACGGCTATGGCATGGACTACCAAAGAGATGGCGTTTAGTAGCTGAGAATTATTGAAGTGTAAAGGACAACCTTGGACATGGACCAGTAAGTAGAAAAGCCACACATACATAGTCGTTGGGGTAATTAGGACAAATGTGTGATTCTATCCACTCTTCTATCAAAGACCTAATGTTCAATACACGCTTGTTCGGTTCAGCGTTAAATGTGTAGCGGGAGAATGTGACTGGGCTTGGCATGGGCTATGTTGGAGGCCCAAAATGGTAGGGTTCCATATGTCGAAAAATTGAGATATATGGCTGAGTTTACAAATAAATATAAAAGTTAGAGCTTAGCATAGATTGGTTGGATTTAGAGTTTTGAAAATCTCTAATTTTGAAAATTAAAGAATCGGAGTCATATCAAAAAATACAAAATTAAATTGAATCAAGTAAAAAAAAAAAATGATTTAGTTTAACTTTCAAATGTAATTAATTCAATTTAAATGAAAGACGGTTCTTTTCGATTTCAGTTATAAATCAAATAAATTAAACCTCTCAAAAACCTAAATTAAATCTATTAATCAATGTTTAAGATTTTATATTCTAAAAAAAGTTTAAAATTTTAAATTGTAGTAGCAATTTAGTCCAATTTAAACTTAATTGAAAAAAAAAATTCTTAAATAATGTCTACATCTAATTTTTCTTTTTCGTGAATTAAAAATCTATATTTTTATTAATAAATCTATTTTATGTACATAAAGTCTATAAAATCTGTATATTATTTTATAAAATTATTTATTTATTTATATTTAAAAATAAAAATTATAAACACATAAATTAGTAAATAAATAATTTTCTAAACAATATATGTACTCATACATATATAGTTTATGTAATTTATATATAATATATTTGAATGTATATAACTTTTTAACTTTTATATAATATATATAAGCATATGGAACTTATATATACCCCTTCTATTCCAAAAAGATTATTTAATGTTTCTTTTTAGAATGTTTCAAAATATATGTCCACTTTCATTAAGTCAAAAATATTTATAATCACTTTTTCTAATTTACTCTTACTAATTATTAAGCTATAAATTTATTATTTCATTAATATAATTAAGGGTATAGATATAAAAATGTATGAGTTGACAAAGCACTTCAATGTATTTTCTTAAATAATATAAAAAATGGAAGGTATCAATTTTTTAAGACAGATGAATATATATATATATATATATATATATATTCCATTTCTTGACAATCCAATTCGATTTGAGTCTATTTATTCGATTTTTAATTTAATATATAACTAAGGATCAAAAAAATTAAATTTTAGTTTGATTTCAATCATATTTTAATAAAAATATTCAAAATTTTTTAATTTTTGATCTTATTCAATTCAATTCTTTATTTGATTCCGTATTTTTAAGTATCATACTCAGCTCTAATAAAAGCCAATTTCATCACGTAGAAAGATAATTTCAGTCTACATCTCCTAATCCCTTTCTTCCGCTATAAATTCGAGCGGCCTTGTCTTTTACTATATCTTGTTTATAGTCCTTCATTGACTTGAACTTAAGAATCTCATCGCCAGACCCTCCTCCACAACTCTACGTTCCCTATATTTCTTCTTTGTACAAAATTAAATTGACAATTACTTGCCAGACTAATTGGATGTCAAGTTATTATTAAAAATTGGTTTAAGTATTAAATTAATTCCTCATTTTCTAATTTTTAATTAATCAAATATGTAAAAACAATAAATAAAATATCATTTTGAGTCGAGCAATTTTAATTCTAATGAATTATAATTTATAAATAAAAATTTTAATGTTAAAATTATATGAAATAAATGGAGATGCATTCTAATTGTGTTTTCTTTATGTTAATATAGTTTCTAGCTTTGTTTGTCCCTCAACAAAATACTTATATTCATCATTCAATTTTTGCAACAATCATCAGGGCCGCATTCGACCGCATCAATACCAAATATAATATTGTTATTAGTTCATAGTTAATCAAGATATGTGAATTTTTCTTGATTTTGTTTATGAGATTGTTCATAGTATAGAAATGAATTTATGTCCATATGTGACTTGATGATAAGCATAAGTTAATGAGTAAACTATGCCTCAACCAATGTTTTTAAAATTGAATCGATTAATGAATCGGTCATTTGAATGATTTTCGATTTAATCAATTTGGTTTAATTAATTTAATAATATATAAAATTTAAAAATATTATTAAATAATTTTTTTAAAAATATTACAAATATATAAATATTTTATAATAATTAAAAATATAAAAATTATCTTGAAAACCGAATTAGACCTAACCAAATCAGTCGGCAAACTAACTCTTAATTTTAGCAATATGACCAAATGGTCTAATCCAATTTTCAAAACAGTGGCCCCAACTAGCAAATCTCTCATGGAAACTTAGCACTTTGTAATGAAGTAATTTGTTCAATTCTTTTTATGTGCAATTGAAATGATAATGATTATAATTATTTTCTTAAGATATGATACAAACGCGAAAATGCATTGGTGCACAACTTATTTACGAAAAGAAAAATATTTAAACAATAAAAGAATTTTGTTGAAATTTCATCATTTCCATTGGCGATAATCACTTTGGCCATTGTGATTAGGACTTACATTTTTTTATTTTAAAATTATATTTAATAAATTTAAGTTGCATTGTTTTTCTTACAATCTTTTTTGAGCAAGTTATCACAAGAGTTATTGACAGAAAAAATCATTTAAAACTTCATATCATAGTGAATAGTGCGAATTTTAAAAATATATGTCCATGTAGATAAAATGCATATGTACATATAATATGTGAAAATTAAGTATTTAATATCTAAGAAAAGTATAAGTAAAATTATTTATAAAATATCACGATTGTTTTATCTATTTTTTTCTCATATTTACCTCGAACGATTAAAAAATAAGTAAAATCATGATTTATATTACACAATTGAGTCATATGAATCATAAAATTAAAAGAGAAAATTTTCAATTAATTTTCTTAGTTAAATCAAATACTAATCTTTTGATTATAAAGTATTATACATTTTGTTTACCTCTTTGCCGAGTTATGTACCTTTGATTTTCTTGATATTATATAAATTAGGCTGTATTTTCTTTTGATCAGCGAGAGATTGATTATTTAAAGAATTAGTTGTGGATTTTATATAAAGATAAAATTTATTTAAATTTATAAAAATAATCTCTAATTAATTAATGTAAGAAGTTTGATGAATTGAAATAAAATGATAATTGAGGGTGAAGTTTATATTATCTAAAGTTTGAAATATGATGAGACAATTAACCCACTTACAAATCCATAAGTCACTGTGAATTATGTGATTCACTTTGAAATGTATAAAAATTATACAGGACATAAGATAATTTCTTTTATAAAATTAAGTTTCTCCTTCGATTTCAAACCACATTATCTCAAAATAAAGGAAAATGAAAAAGAATTTTCCGTATTTAGAATTTTACATCCTTTTTTTATGATGAAATTGCCTGAGGCTAGGGTTTTAAGTTATATATGGGATTTCAACAGTAACTAGAGACTATATATATATATATATATACACACTCCATGTTTGATAGGAATTTGAATTCAATAACATTCAGAAAATAAAATAGATAAATATGATCTCCAAAACATTAACCCATCCACTAGAAGAGATGGTGTAATTATTAAAAATACAATAAAATAGTAAATAATAGTAGGGAATACAGCAGCTGAAGATGATCATGGCTCACGGGGGAGGTGGACTAAGTGGGCCAGGAGGGCCCATTGGACCACCAAAGCAATCTCGAAGTAACCAGCAACAGCACAGAAAGCCCAAACTGCAAAACCACACACTTAATATTGTTAATTATCCAATCAAAAATTAAACCTCTGCATTTAGTATACATGAAATAAACATAGAACACACATACCAGCCACCTATAAAGTCACAACAGACACCGAAAGGACCTGGGGGTCCACCTGGTGGTGGTGGTGGACCCCATCCCGGTGGCCCAGGTCCTCCTCCTGGTCCCATTGCTTCCTCAATAAAAACAAGGAAAGAGTTTAACTTCAGAGAGAGATGCCAAAGAACGCTAGAAAAACTCTTATATATTTATAGGAGATTTTACTTAGGCTAGAAGCATCAAGACGACAGTCTTTAGTCTTACATGTCTTCCAATCCAGTGTCCCCATCTAACATTTTTCATCTACTCTTCTTATCATATATATATATATATATATATATATATATATATATATATATATCTATCTACCATTCAAAGCCAGCAGACCATAATAATGATGATAAAAGCTTTATTTTGATTATGTGTTATCAGAAAATATTTTAACAAATAATTGTCTGTATGATATTATATCATATTTCATATTTATATTTTATTATTGTTGGATTAAATTTGGTCACAGAATTCATGTTACTCTGCTCTCCACATTAACAATTATTTGATTAATAAACATCTTCACTTTAGTAAATTAGTTAAATGGCATTACTACTTTTCATGCATTTCCCAGATAATAAAGATAAATGACATATTGGACTTTTGATCAATACTTTTAAAATCAGATTGATCCATAAATTAATTAGTTAGTTTGTTGTTAAGTTGGCTTTTTTTATCAATTCAATCGATTCGATTCAATTATTTTAATAATACATAAAATTTTAAAAATCATTAAAATAACTTTAAAAGATATTTAAAAATAAAAACATATTTGTAACAACTAAAAATACTTCTAAAAATTAGTTGAAAATTAATCGAATTGATCAACAACTTAATTTTATTTTCAATTTAATCTATCCAACCAACTTATCTAGTTTTCGAAACACTGGTTTTGATTGTGTTCTTTAAAGTCTTGAATAATTTCCCCTAGTTTTGCTTTGTTTTAGGTACTAAAGTCTTGGAAAAATCTTCTCATTCTGCACTGTAGTATTGTTCAGAAGAGAAAACAGTGCACTAACATTGGAGAAACAAGGACGAATTTAAACAAAAAGGGAGAAGAGACGAGAGCACACTTCCAAATTATCTTGAAACCTCACAAAATCACAAAAGAATCCGGCTCTAGTCCATTTGTTTTCTACCCACTTCAATAGAAGAAACTATCAGGGCACCATACTGCCAATAGATATAGGCATGGGAATATTTAGTTACAAAGCAAACAGAACTTCAAGAATGAAGAGAGAAGGCACGAATAGCAGATGAACATATATTTGATGGAGAATGCAAATACAGACTAGTGTGGTTTTCACACAGCCAGGGAAGCGAGAAATATAACCAAAAAGATACAATCACGTGAGACAACTTGCTATGGCAACCAAAAGCATAGGATAATGAAATATGCCACGGAGTACAGCTACATATTATACAGGCTTATGTTCAGCTTCCCATCTTCATGGAATAGGAGCAAATAAAACCTGCCTTCTAGTCTACTATCTTCGAATGTTGTCAAAAAACGGATCTCTTCTTTTTCTTTTGAACTCGTACCTGTACATCACCTCTGCAATTATCATACAAGTTCCTCATAAAATGGCTGCCAACCCCACAGATTCCCCCTCATCAATTCTAGCTTTCGGAATAGTAATTGAGCTTCGAGGTCTCACTGAAAGGAGGGCAACAAGCTAGTAAGTGCACTCTTTAGATGGATTGTAACTATGGTTGTGTTTAGAATTCAACACTGGAGTGAAAATGATTACTAATGATTGGATGAGCATTCTTCTGCTATAGATAAATAAATAGCAAATGGAGATTTCACAGCATAGTTCATCAGGGTGATAACAAATAGTAGCTATGATGCTGCCACAAAGAAAATAGAATCCAAGAAACTGGAATGATATTGGAGAGCTTACCTGTAACGTTTGTGATGATATTTACACTTTTTTGGGCTGCTAGTGCCTTCAATTTGTTTCCCGTAGCTAATAAAAGCAAGCTTTTTAGGTGCTACTTCTGCTCCTTAGGACTAAATGTCTTTGTTAAAGCTTCTTCAAAAGCAATCAAATCTTGGGGTGTCCTACAAGGGAGAGAGAGAGTAGAACCTGGGGAAATAAAGGAAACGACCATCAATTGACAATTCTAGAAAGAACTCAGTCAAATTCTGAGATTCCACCAATAAAATTTTACCAAAGACAGAGAATGGAGAATGACATTTACCTGTCTTGGGGCTGGATCTCTGTCACGGAGATAAATGAATATTTCTCGACAGAGACCAACCAGATCAGCACTGATAACTGCATTTGACTCGAGCTCTAAGCCTTTGATTATTGCACAGAAAAGATCTTTTGAAACAAATTCTCAGAGTTCAATATTATTTGTTGATGTAGCCAGAAGAATAACAGTAGCACAAAATGAAGAAAACTTTTGTCACTGCTTCACTATCTGTCCATGTAAAAGCTTCTAAACAAATCTGCAATGCTGGAAGGGCCAAACCTTTGTGCTTCAAAATGAAACTCTTAAATGCATTAAAATTTGGACTTAAGCAACATTTGAATATAAAACAAAAATAAAAAAATTAAGAATCACTTTCATGAATAAACAGGAAAAAAAAAAACAAACTAATGTTACATGACATACCTAACCATAGAATTTGATGAAAATGCTTCCAGGTCCTTTAAAGAAGATGTGTCACCACGGGTGACGTGCCCCAGATGGTTCTAAAGAGGGAAGCCCTGTATTTAATCTGGGTGAGGCTATAGCAGAGAGAAGTGCACAAAACTCTCAAGTTATCTCGAAGAAGTTTCTCCTCCATCACTTCCACTTTTAAGCCCGACCCAGCAAGCATGCCGTGGACATCTGGAACCTTTGCTTTACCTTCATGCAAAAGACTAGACCAAGAAAAGTTAAGAACTTGCTGCATGTGGAGAAATAATGGATACAGAAGCTTCTCCAACCAGACCTCCCGCATCTCTGAAGGACAAAATTTTACCAAACATATCAAAACCGAATAAACAAGTTGCCTCATATGCCTGAACTCCATTGACTGTACATTCTCCACTAGTGCTACACCAACAGCATCCACACCCAAACATTTAAAAAAGGGATCTCCAGTGGTCATTGACAGGCCCAGGACATTGTACCCGAAATTGTGAAGGATGCACCAGTACTTTATTTGGAGAAGACATACATAAACTAGTACAATATACTACTTAAGAAAAGAATAAGATTTTTCCTTAGAATAATTATGGGATCACCCATGTATTTAGTGATATGAGTATATAATTATGGGATCACCCATGTATTTAGTAATATGAGTATTTACATAGTAGAAATACAATTGGACTAAGAAACATAAATAGTGAGCCTTCCATCATACAGCACCCAAGGACAGTACCTTGGTTGCATATAATACAGCCAAAGGTGTATTTTCTATTACTGTTCAAATTTCACCGAGTAAGACTAAATAAATACTTCTTTCTTCAATGAATCTGAAAAAAAAAAATTGAATTTAATTATACTGGCAATAAGAACAAGGATATTCAAATGTCATTGAGCATGAGATACAAATACATAATACTTAATAAAAGTAAAACAAATCCTGCTAATGGATTCTGTCAATGGAACCAGCACTACCCTCAATTCAATTTAAGTATTCTATTATTTGCAGAAACACCTACATAAATTGCAGAACAAAAATTTCAAACCACCTCCAAAGCACAAATACTTACCCACTGTCTCTGATACCCTTTACCCAATTTCGTATATAAGATTCATTTGTTTCAGCATATCCTTCCTTGCTCATGTCAATCTGAGATTCATCAGTGAAAGTCAAAGCACCCTTTGGCAATTTAGGATTCCCTTCCCCAAGAAGAGCATATCGCCCAACATCACTCATGGTCATAGCAGCTTTCAGTTCTCCAGGCAATGCTTGAGATATGGATGGAGACCAAAGAGAATGTATAAGCGAAGCAGCTGAAAATAAACACTACATTTTCACCAGTAATGCACTTCAAGTACACAAAATATGAATGGCAAGACTAACATTCTTAGTTCTTAAGAGCAATACACATACCTTTCAAGAGAGGAGTTAGCATCCAGGACAGGTGTGAAGCCATTGGATGCAAAGTAGTGCTTGATGTCGCACTGTTTTGTAAGCTCAAATTCCCTTTTCTTGTTCCACTTCTTTTAAGTGCCTTCTCAAAGAATGTCACAGCGTGGAATATTGAACACATAAATGGTGCATCAGAGAACAAGCGGACAAGACCCAGTGGTTCAGACAAATAATTATTTTGCCATTCTAGCTGTATCCACTGCTGGCTCAGAGGTTCAAGTAACCAGGCTAAAACTTCTTGCTGTTGTTGAATCCTAAATCCAGTAAGAAACTTGCAGTAATAAGCCAGATGTCTGACACAATAGTCAAATTCAGAATCTGCTCATAATAAGACATTACCCGGCAGCAGAAGCCATAACTAGAAATGCCTCGCCCAGAAGATTATGTTCCCTACGATGCAGACAACCCTCTCTTTGCATGTACGCTATGGTATCGGCTATACCCTAGATTAAAACAGCGCAATAAAGTAAATATGAGATCTTCCTGAATTAGTTAGGCTCTATCCAACTGTGTATGAATATGGAGGTAAAATATGCCAGTTATTATTATTTTCAAAGCAATTCTTCTCTTTGTCCTTGCTAAAGTTTGTATGAGGCATTTTCATTGTAGTTTAGACAAGGGGACTCAGCATAAGCTACAAGTCAGGACTTAAATAATAACAATCATAATGCCTTTCTAGATTTTTTTTTATTTTTCATTCATGAAGTTGACTCATTTTGCCCAACATGAAATTAAATAATGGCCGTTATGTAACGTAACTGTTATTATATAACGGTGTTTTAGCTCTCCGTTACCATTATCTGACCATTATTTAATAGCCGAAAAATTTCTGCAACCCATAACAGCCATAACGACTGTTATATAACAATAATAAGGATTACATAATGGAGCAAATTCTCGTTTTTTCTTTCATTTTTCTTCTCCTCTTTTATTTCTTCTTCTATTTCATTTGTGCCAAACCAAAGTCTAGCCAGCTTGTTTTTCAAAAATTTTTCATAGATTATTAACTCAAAAAAAATTAAAGAGTAGAATTTATGCTTATTAGTTAGTTGTAAGTCAAAGTTTTTGTGAATTATGAAAATATTTTTTAGTTGGCAACATTTTACAATTTTTTGTGTAAAAATTGCATAGCAATTTATCGTTACTGCTATGTTACGGCTGCAATAGCCCCGTTGCTGTTACATGCAATGGCAACGGCGACTGTGACCGTGACCGGGATTGTGATTTAAATCCATGTTGCCAAACAAATAGAAGATAGCATTAGTTAAATAAGGAAAAGGCAAAAAAACAGAAAGGCACCTTCATATGAGGCAGAATGCTTTTATCAGCAGCTTTGGCTATTCTAATGAATGATGTACAAATCTACAGCCTTGCATGCCGTGCACTACTTGTTGCAGGATCCTAGCAATTAAAATAAAAGGTCTAGCTCAATTTGATATCCCTTTAAACTGATGATATTTGAAAAAAAGAATAATAACACAAGAAGACCTTAACAACAAATGGAAGTGAAGTCAGAAGCTCAAATAGCTTGTTGATAACGCCACCCACAGCATCCAGGAAGTATTTCAAAAATGAACCCATTGCATCTAAATAGTGACCAAGGACTATCACAAGAGCTGGTTCCATCCATTTCAAAGAAAGAAGTTGCTGAAGTAAACCTTCAATTAACAGTAGCAAAAGGGCTTTTCAGCAAGCTTGAAGATAAGATTGGAAAAAAGAATTCTGGTAAAATATACAGGATATCAAAACCTTCAAATATTCTACACAATGCACGGTGAACTTCAGAACTCCCTCCTGCAAATTCATGCAATCCATCAAAAATTGTGTTTACAACGTTTTCTAGTGCCACTTGTGTGCTTTCCATCACAGCTAATTCCTGAATTAATGAATATGCATGATATAGAAACATGAATGTCAGTACAAGAGGATACTGGAACACCAAAAACCCCAAGATTTAAATTCTGGAGATCAGACATCCATGAATAAGACTACTCAAAAGAGTTCATTAATGCACCTGAACAGGTGTTGAAGAAACTAGAAGGCTCTTGACAATTGAAAATATTCTCTCAGAAGTTTTAGCACCAGCTATCAGGGGCTTAAAAGATGCAACAAACTTCATCAGCTCAGACTGCATTAAGAAAGCAAACATCAGTAACAAATCATACACACAGCAAAATAAAAAATAAATGAGGACAGAAAAGAAAAGGAGGAAGAATTGAAAGATTTAGGACAAAGAAACTTATGAATAAATAAACAAATATAAAACAAATTAAAAAATAATATAAAACCTTATAATATATAATTCTACTGGCACAACAAGCACCACAGAATAATTCAAGTATCTAAGCAAAATTTACCAACTTGGAACGATATTGGCTAAAATCACCCTTGCCTTCAAAATCATCACTCCATAACTCCAATGCCCCAAGAGAAAGACAGGTCCAATGAAGCACTTTTTCTCTTTTAAGCATCCGCTGAAAACTTATATCCAGAATTGCATTACAAATATCTTCAGTCATTAGACTTAAAATCTTTGTTTTTTCAACTTGTCCCGAACCAGGTCCAACAGTACTAACAGCAGAACCCTCTCCAGATGAAGTTGCAGTAACTTTTGGCTTGGGCATTAAATCCCTCATTAGTGCCTACAAGAAAATAAATTTTAAGAACATTAACAATAGCAAATGTGCCAGCTAGGCATTGTGACAATAACTTCAAAAAATATCTACCTACCAGCCAAAAGAGTAGGGATTGATAATGAAGAGGTAGCTTATAATGTAGAAAAAATCCCAGCATCTGAAAGGATATCCAAGATTTAAATTGTGAATGGTTCTTCAAACGCACTGAAAATTCACATTCGCATGAACAATGCTACTTTACATTACATACTAAAAAGGAACTACCTGTTGCAAATAAAGAGCGAGTTTATTGCTATCACCAGCAATGCATTGCAAGTTGGAAGTACCTAAAGACACCATACTCTCACAGACATATTCTGCAAACTCAAATTCACTCTCATCTAAGACCCCAGAGCTTGAGCTAGATCTGTGTAAAAATTCACTGGACACATTCATTAAGATCTGAAAGATATTGCTCATGAGTTACATACCCATGAATTATGCCATATTTAACTAGATCAGGCAATGAAGCCCACTCAGCATATGCATTAACAGCATTTAAAGTAGCTGTTACTGCAGATGCATGCTGTTTTGCAGCATCCAGTTGTTGCCTGCTAACTTCAGGCAATGCAGCTCCAAAATGCGTTTCCAGTAACTGTATAAAGAACAAAGGCATTACAAAAAAGTGTGTGCACACACATACACTCAAAGAGTTGTAGTAGAGGTATAGTTAGATATATATACAGTGTAAAATAAAGGCAAAATTTCAGTCAAGGATTGAGTAAGCCCCCGTAACAAAAGCCTACGGCGATCACCTAAAAATACATTCAGAACCAAAACAAGAGACAGAAGCTGCAAAATAAGTGGAACAAAAATTAAAATCTTCATTTACAACTTTAAGACTAAAACACAATCAAATAGTTAGTTAGGTCAAACTTCATGAAAGCGGGGAAATAAATGTGTATATTATAGAGAGAGAGAGAGAGGTGGGGGGGAGGTAAAGGTAGAAAATCCCGTCTACCTAGGAAGCAAGCCATATGCACTTTAACATTATAATTCATAATATAAATAATCTCAAATAATCCACTTTTGATGATCTGAAAGAGAAGTATCGTATGCTGTATACAGAATTGCTAAAAGTTAAAACTATTCAATTTCCTCAGAATGCATGTATCAGCACACAAAAAAATACAAGCTACGAATGTTGTGCTCCAAACAGATCATTATAGACCTTCTAAATCTTCATTGTGAACAGTAATATCTTCAGGAAGCCGTATCAGTATCATTGAAACCAACTCAGCCTAATACAAGGGAAAGAATAGGCATACTTCAGAATGAAGCATAATCAAGCAACACAATGGCTACAAGCACAAACATGACAGGAAAATATATACTTGAACAGGACCCTGGCCAGATAGCGAAACCAGAGAGGGAAGCAGCTCCTGCCACAGTTCTATGCCTTCTCTTCTAACAATCTGCAGAAGAGCAAAGTCGTGAGTACTGAACTGGAAATGGACAAAGTTTACTCAAAATTCTGGAGGAATGTGTTTAGAACCTCAGCAACAAGGGCAGCTGTCTGACTTTTAAGAGCCCATTCTTCAGAAGAATTTGCAATCTCAGACATCAAATTCAACAGCAACATTTGCAAAATTCCTGCGCTCTAGCAGGCTTAATTCCTCCCACCGTAACCGAACCAAATTCTGCAGAAAGCGCATATGCTTAGGCTTCAGTAAAATTCAAGCCACCTAAGACCTACTAATTAATTTGACAGATTTGAAGACCTTTGGGCAGAGAAAAAAAAATTATTAGCATCATTTGATAGTCTAATAGCAATCACGAAGGCTTCAAAACTCACATTATATGCAGATCAGTATCAGGTTAATAAATTTGCAACCAACCTTTAATAACCATCCAATTAGCATGTCAATCTAGAGAACGAGAGTCATGAATTTATAAATATTTCATTGTCTTTCGCTGCAAACATTCCAAGCAAGAGACAAAAGTAAATATAGATAATTGTCTACTTGCTAATATTAGATATTTCTGGACTCGTGGTACCTTCAAAAGATTCAAGACTCAAAAAAATATCCACATCTTCAAGAAATTCCTTGTCAAGTCAGCCTCATATCATCAATAATTACATGAAAAAATTGCAATCTAATATTCAGATTCAATTAGGGTAGTTTATACACCAATTCTTCCACAAGAGGTGTACTATGCTACAAATTGGAGATGTGCCTGAGAGAACGTTTATTTTTTTTTCTTTCCACAGAGAAATAAGAAATTAATTATTATTGTGTAAAAGAACATGGTCGTATAATAGCACACAAACAAAACCACTTGCACCACAAAAATGTTGAATAAATATAGAGGGGTCTGCTCTCTATAGCTTTGCTTCAAGCTTGATTAGTGCATTTGAAACAAGGAAATCAAAAAAATTTGATAGGAGAATCTTTTGGACCTTGGAGATGGTTCTTTCTAGAGATCTATTGAGGGCTCTTTAGTTTTTGCCTTAAACAATCAGGATACAGGTCAAATCAAGAAATCTCCACCGAAAAGGATATACAGCAGTATTTGATTATAAACCTGTAGCATTTTGAAAGCATGCAACCGAATTTCTGAGGACAGATACTTTCTGACAAGAAGGAACGATGTATTTGCCAAAACTCGTACATCTCCTGTTTTGATCTGCAGATATTGGGCAGCAGATTAATTACCTGTGGTAAGTATTTCATCTACATGCGAAGGAACCCAAGGAATTTGAACATTGTTCTTGCTTATATAGTAATGCAAACATGTGTCTAAAGACTAAGTGATAAATTCTCCCAAAAAAAATTTAAAATTAAAAAAAGAGAAAAAAGAATATGTCCACAACCATTTTGAACGAAAAGGAGAACAATGTGATAATCAATATCAAAAGTCCCACTTCCAAGAGTAAAACAGATCGCCATATCTAAACTTCATATCTGTTTAACCAAAAACCAACCTTCACAATCCAACCAACTGCTAAGAGCATGAAACTATCCAATCACTCTCAACATTAATGTTCAATTAACCCAGACTCTAAAAAAGGCCTGTATCTTGAGAATAGTATCCATATTTTTGGAATCCATAAGAAAGGTTCAACAGCGAGCTACATTTCAGCTCTAAAAATCCAATCACATCTAAAATTTAAATAGAATATATTTGATGCAATAGCTCTTCATTACATATCTGAAATTTTAAATAGAATATAGCCCAAAGCAACAGGTAACAAAAAAGCTTGTAAAATCTACCATTTTCTGACAGTTACTGGAGGCATAACCTAAGCTACAGCTTAGTTTGTGTGTGCGCGTATGTGTGTGTGTGTGTGTGTATATATATATATATATATATATACACCCTTTTCCACAAACAGGCCAACACTTAGTAAAGTTTAAATTGCTCCAGATGATCAAAATAAAATAAACAATTAAGACAATAGTCAAGGAAATTTTATTTTTTTTAAAAAAGACAAGTATAGGTGAGTATCTAACTCAAAGGTAATAGCACACATATGACTTGGCAGTAGAGTTGAATAGCACACAAGCAAAGACAAGAGCTACGATAACCTAATCATTAATTAATATTTAATACCCATTAGCTAAAACCCCAAAACTCGATCAAAATACTAATTTTTTTTTCCATAAAAAGTTATGAAATTTTCTATCGTTTAATCAATTCGTATCACTGTGCACAATCAAGATTCAAACTTGAATGGTACAGATTCTGACAAAGCAAAGGGAAAAGAACAACACCAATCAAATAAATATAAACGCATTAGCAAATACACTTCTATGCTATCAGCCCGTATAGAGAGGAAAGTAAAAGAGGGAGAGAGAGTGTCTGTACAGAGTCAAGAAAAGAAACAGCAGCTTTACGAGTATCGGGAGTGGAGTTCCAATCAAGAGCAGCAACAATGGCTCGAGCCACATTCTTTGCTATAGAATTGCTATTGGTCTCCTCCATTACCAAACAAATAAGAGTTCTTATGAAGTTTTTTGTTGGATTAGGTTCCAAATAGAGAAATAAGGTGAATGATTGAAAGGGTTTATTGGGTTTGCTTTGTCGAAGGCAGAGCTGAAAGAATTTAAGAGAAAGAAAGAGGAAAGAAGAATCAAAACTGACTCTTTGGGGGTTGTGAGGGGGGCGTGGGCGTGTTTAGTTTTTACTGAGTAAAGATTAGATTGTTTGGATGGATGGTTTATAAAAGGAATGGAATGAATTTCATTAAAAAAAATTTTAATATTTAGATTGAAAAGTTTGAAATGAAATGGAATGGTGTGAAAGAGTTTAAACCCTTTTAAATCAATAAAATTAAATACCTCAAATTGGGGTATTTGCACGAATTTAAAAAAATTTGGGCACCGAAATTACATATTTATCTTTGATTTAAGATCACTTTTCTTTTTCACCGCACCCACAACAGAAAATTAGGTATTAAAATTACACATTTACCTTTGATTGGGTGTTTAAATTTTTAATTTATCTAATCATAGTTAAAATTAATTTATTTTCTTAATTAAAAAATTTTTACTTTTCAAATTATTTATATTTAATTTTTTATCAAAAATTATAAAAAATTAATTGTTCACTTTTTTGTGAATAAAAATAAAATATAATTTTTGAATAATAACAATAAATTTCTATTTTAATATTAAATATTTGATAAATGAAAAAATAAAAAAAAATTATATTTGTATGTATAAGGGTATTTTTGTCAATTTTTAAATTAATATTTTATTCTATTACAGTGCAAATAAACAAAATTAATTTCAAATCATTCTTTTCTATTCCTATTATCTCAAATATAAATATAATTTAACACTTTTTTTTTAAACCAAATCAATTCATTTCATTCCATTAATAATCCTTTCAATCTATTATAAATCATTCATCCAAATATAGTGTAAATAAAGACTAGTTTTTCCCAGGAGGTTCACAAGCTTGTCGCATGGGCACCGCCTTGTGTTTCATTTTCTTTTCTTTATAATATTTGCATTTTTGAATGACAAAAGCTTGTAGAGCAAAGGTTATCTAATCTACTTTTTGCAATTTTACATGAAATACCATTGTGATTGGCCAAAATTAAAATATATTTAATTTGGGAGACCTCTTGATCTCCACCATCAGTTTATCCAATTAATTTAATTAACCACTGAATCGAATTAACCACCAAATTCAAGAGCTTATTGGAGTTAATATTATTACTTTTATTAAAAACAATTGCGTCAGATTATTCTTTACTTTGCATGTGGTATTATATTACAATGTCGTAATTAACATATTTATAAAGTAAGTAGATAATAATTGTATTAATATGTGTAATATGCTATAATAAAACCAAGAATATCTGCCACTGAACAAAAGCCTCGTGAATGAGGATCCTGAGAATTTATTGATTCCTTTCGACTAATTTAAACAGTACTTAGTTTTCAACACAAGCTAATTTAAGAAGAAAAAGAATTATCAAAGTATACACATCAATGGAATTTTCTCACCAACCATCCCAATAAAAATAACTGAAAATTTTCTATCATGAAAGTGTAAAACAAAAGAGTATAGAAAATTTGATTTCATTTTACTCCTCAGTACATTTTTAACCAAAACGATTAACATATATCTTTCATGTGTGTAAGCAGCCATGCATTTTCATCATCACATAGCAGTGTGTCTTCTGCTGTATAAGGAATCACCGGTTTAACAAATCTTGTTTCCCAATGTATATATGCACTGAAGTTCAATCCAAGCTTTTCTTTCCCTTGAACCGAGTATCGACAGCTTTATCTTTATGGTTTCCTGTACCAGTCTTCTTTTGCCTTGCAACACCAAGGCTTGCAGGGTCAGCCAATGGGCCCGACCAAGTTTGCACTGGCTCTTTTGAATGGGTGAATGAAGTGGAGCTATATGGTACATCCGATGGAACAACCGCGGGATCAAAATGCTGAGATACTCCTAAAGGATAGCCAAGTGCCCCATCCTGGTGAGGTGGAGGAAACTTTTCACTCTTGCTCTTTGCATTTGCATGGGTAATCAGTCGTCTTCTCTGTTTTAGGAACAAAACACCATTCTAAGAAGTTCAAGCAATTGCAAGAAAAATTGAGATCGTCCCACAATCCAATGAAACTTCTTTCCAGTTGACAGTTAACCACAATAATGCAGATTCTTAAGTAATGCTGCTTTAGCATATATGGCAAATAGGGGTAAAAAAAATAGAGCTCATTCATTTAGAGGCAAAAAAATAACTGAGGAATTCCCAAATGAGATTGGAAGCATGAATTCTTTTGTCAAATCCAGTGGCGAAAGGAAAAGAGGTCAAAGGTACGAACAATATTTATACTGTTGACTTGAATTCTTGGTTATTTCTTGCATCAGAATACTTAGATCACAGGCCATAATCATCCAAGAAAAAACCTGTAAGTGACGGCACCCCCACAAATATGAAAAACAATGGTTCACAGACTTACATCAATATTAGATTGGACCTCAGCGTTCGCTTCCAGAGCAGGCATTGCCCTAGCAGCATGATCACGCATCCGTGGTTTCTTTACATTATCTCCCTGGGCTTTTGCAGCAGCTCTTAGTCTACAAAACATGATAAATTTCTAATTACCTACAGCACTTAACAAGAGAGAGATATGCTAAGTGCTTGCATGTGATACATAGAAAATGATACTACTTGCAGATTGTATATAAAAGAAATTTTTGCAGAGCAAAATGAATCATTTCTTTCCTTCTCAACCAGCAAAAGAAGCATAAAACATAGTAATAATGTTTTATGATTTTCATGGTACCAAATGCTGCCCATGATGAATAGTGAAAAATAGTTCACAACAAAAACATAATGGTACTCTAAACAAAAACAGATAATTTTTATCGCATTACCTTGGTAACCTAGAATAGTTATTTGGAGCCAAGCATTTAATTTGATTACACAGTCCACTCCCTGCATTTTCCTTTCAGTGCATGTGAAGTTGACTAATTCCAAATTAGAGATCATGCTGGACCTTTTAATTTTTCTGACATATGCGTTACTTATCCTATCTGGAATATTGCCTTGAAATAAAATAATGTCCCAACTTGGTACATTCTACTGAAACATTTTTCCCTTCTTTGGAGAATAAAAAGTGTTCAGCACATATCACTTTGTTTAACTTTGTAAAAAAACATTGTTCAATTGGGTATCAGTCATGAGTAGATTTTCATGCCAGTAACACGCATCCACAAACAAATGGAGACTTTACCGAAATGTTACATAAGGAAAGGGCATAATAACAAAATAAAGCTCTGAAAAGTCACCTTCGAGCTTCATCATCTCGTCGTTTGGCATCCATCTCCTTACTTGGGGGATATTTTGGGAGACTTGAAGGTTCACAGGCATAAGGCTCTGCTGTGAAGAACTGCATAATACAAGGTCAAAATTAATAATTGGAGGTTGATATATTTCCAACATATAATTGTCCAAAATTCATGTCCCAACTCCTTTTTTTTAAGAAAGAGAGAAAGAGAGAGAGAGAAAAAGCGAGAGAGAAAGAGAGAGAGTTTCAAACACTAACTTCATAACTGCAATCAAAATTGTAAGATTTCAAGAGATATTTGCATAATTAGATCTCATAAATTGAACCTCTGACTCTAGTCAATGCTTGGCTTCATAGTTGTCACAATCGCGAGTTGACTCGTACGATTTTACGAGTCAAAATCACATGAACGATTTTAATCGTATATAAAATCGGATTTGTGGTAAAATCGGGTGAAATCGAGTTTTGACTCGTTAAAATCGGTGAAATCAGGTAAAATCGGATGTAAAATCGGGTGTTGACTCATTATTATTTTTTTTTTAATTTTTCTATCTAATTTTCTCCCTTTGTTTTTATATTATTTTTCCTATATTTTTCTCTAATCTTTATTCATTTTTTGTTGTTGGAATGCTTTATTTTCTCTCTTTTTTCTATTTTTTATTGCTCAATTTTATATTATTGGGACTATACATTAATTGTTAATTGTCAATTGTAATTGACTAATC